>CAVNYN010287958.1:28601-62863 GCA_963692815.1 Nyctanthes arbor-tristis | reverse complement strand
CCCAGGAGATATGTACTCTGAAAGAATGAGCTTCTCATGCTGTGTAGGTCCCCAGTAGTACCCTCTCAATCCAACCACATTTGGATGTCTTATATTTGCAAATTTCTTGGCCTCTTTAGCAAATTCCTTCCTCGGTTTAGCAACTCCTTCTCTCAGCCACTTCACAGTCAAGAACAACCCATTGTCTAGTGTTGCACGGTAAGAAGTCCCGTGGCTGCTTCTTCCAAGAACTTCAGCTGGTGCTCTTGATAATTCCTCAGCTGTAAATGAGATTGTATCATCAAGAAAATATAACTCACCAGCCAGTCGATCTGGAGACCTAACATCCAATCTTGAAAGGCTATCCGCAGCATATGAATCTCCAGACTCCGGTGACCAAGAGAAATGGCTGGCCTTTGATGGTGAGAAACCTGTCACCGCAGCCATTTTCTCATCAGGACTAATAATCTCTGATGATGATCCCTTTCCCCTGGTTACATGATCCTCAGCTGAAACAACCAAACTACCTGCACTCTCCCTTCCTCCAAAGCTAGAAGGTTTTGTAGATGTTTGACGATGTACATCTTTGTTCGTGACATGTGGTGGCCGCCTTTTAGATGTACGCTTATAGTAAATGATGAAAACTGCAAGCAGGACTAAAATGACAAAAGCAACCACACAGGCAATTATTATGACGACTTTAATAACAGTTTTCATACGCTTCCCCTCATGATTTGATGGCTGGTTCGATTCTGATGGAGGGTTCGGAAACTGTAGTTCAGAATTGCCAGGGTAAAATGAAGGTATTGGAAACTTTCTTAGGTTCTCTGGAACCACCCCGGAAAGATCATTATATGATGCATTGAAGCTTTGGAGACTGTTAGGCAAGTTCTCGGGAAGATGTCCTGTAAAACGATTATGGGATATGTCCAATGAAGTTAGGGTGCCATTCTCACCCCAGGAAGTAGGCAAAGTGCCTGAGAAATTATTTCCTCCAATGTTGAGCATTTGAAGTCCAGTCAATGAACTTAAACCATCAGGAAAATAGCCACTGAACTGATTATGGGAGAGATCAAGAGCACGAAGGTTTGATTCTTCCAAGCGAGGTGTGAAATTGATATTTCCAGCAAGTTTATTATTCTGAAGGTGAAGTTCTTGGACTGTGTCTGATGATAATAGGGAAGTCAAGAGAGGTCCCTCCAATTGATTGAAACTGACATCAAGGACCGTGAGTTTTGGAAAGAGGGTGATAACAGATGGAAGGGAACCATTCAGGGAATTACGAGATAAGTTGAAATAGTTTAAGCGCAGAAATTGAGCAGTTACTTCCGGGATGGAGCCTGATAAACGGTTTTGACTGAGATCAAGAATTTCAATGTTTCCCCATTTCATCAATCTGGTTAAATTTCCCTCAAATTGATTTTTTGAAAGATCAATCACAGTACAAGTCCCTGTCAACAATGGAAGTTCACCAGAAAGTACATTTGAGGAGAGATTAAGAGTTCGCAATGTTGTTGACGTGATCATGCTTATAGGTCCTGCCAAGTAAAAACACCAAGTATGAGACTGTGGAAGCTAGCATCATGCCTAAGCATAGACGAACAAGACTACCAAATCACCTAATAACAAATGAAAGCCCAAAAAATATGATACTACAATTCACTATTAAATGGTTTTAGGAAAAAAAAATTTGACTAACTGTGAAATTTTACATGATAGAGAAGAATGAAGGGGCAGGTTTCACAATAAATTTATTTACCTGTGAGATTATTGCCACTCAAATCCAGCTCGGTTAAAACCAGTGAGTCTCCTTTCAAAAGATTATTAGGGATATACCCTGAAAATTTGTTGTTGCTCAGTCTAAGTACCTGAAGGTCATAAACGAAATTGAATCCAGGCAGTTCACCAGATAATTGATTGTAGCTCAAATCCAAAACCTTCAAGTTCTCAAAAGCGCCAACACCACCACCACCACCACTGACAAGGGATCCTGTCAGCTGATTGTAGCTAAGATTTAAATTGTTGATGGTGGAAGAGATAGACCCTAGAAAATTCTGTTCTTTAGCAGAAGTCACTAGCATATTTCCACTAAGATCAACATGAACTGCGGTAGTGAGCCGCAAGAGTACTGGGTCCAGATCTCCATCAAGCATATTGCCATGCAAGTCAAGCACCTCAAGCTGTGTCATCATCTCAAATCCTTTTGGGATTCCTTTTGTGAAGCCATTCATCGATAAATTAAGATATACTAGACCTGTCAATTTTGTCACAGATAAGGGCAATGGCCCAGAAAGCGAATTACGACTCATGTCTAAGGTATGAATTGAGATGAGCCCCGAAATTGAGTCTGGGATTGAGCCCGAGAAGTTGTTCCCCGCCAATGAAAGATTTTTCAAGCTCTTTAAGTTTCCAATTTCAGGTGGCAAGGATGAAAATAACTTATTGTCAGATATGTCCAAATACTCCAGACTTTGGAAGTCACCAATTTTACCGGACAACTTCCCAGTTATGGAGTTGTTTGAAATTGAGAGTTTTGCCAGCATTGTAAGATTGGAGAACACACCCAAGTCCACATCCGCAGATAAACCCAAGTTGTCAAGAACAACAGCTGCCACATTACCCCCAGTACACATAATCCCATTCCAAGATGATGGACAGCCATTGAAGTCAATTGATTCATCGTTCCACGAATCCACCACATAACCTGTTGGGTCATGCTTAATTCCTTTCTTGAACTCAAGCAATGCCAAAATGTCCTGGGAAGGGAGCTGCCCGAGTGCCGGGACAAAACAAATGGCAACCAACAAAAGCCTAAATAGCTCTTCCGATCTCTAACCCCAAGCTTCATATGCCGAAGTAAACAATCCAAGGCAAAAAGGAACTACAGATTTAACCTTCCAATGCTCAACTTGTAGAAGTAGAGATAACGCAACGAGTTAAGCAGCAGAAATTGGCAAAAAGATGCAACCCAACTTGGTTTATACCCAATAAATCCAAACAGAAGTAAGCAGCTTAAAGAATAGTTCCTTTTATGACAGAAAATTGAAGACCCCTATAACAGCAGAACAACTCTCAAAAGAAAAACATGGGTGATCCTTAACTAAGATCGGAAGAGAAGGGTGTACCATAAAAAATTGCAATGTACACCCTAAGCACACAGCAACAAGTTTATGGCTGCCCAGACTTTACTAGCAATCTATCACTTTACACAAACAGCATAGAGTTGGTCATTTTCAGAGATCTAACAGCCGGAAAGAGCAACATTCTCTTACCATACAAGACAACATCCCATTTTAGCCATTTGGAAAGAAAAATAGCCCAGGAAAAACCGTCCCTTTCCAGGATTCAACCGACACAGCAGTAAAAAGCCCTCCCTCTCGCGAATGATGAATCTTTAAATATTACGCAACACCAATGCACAAAACTGCATAGAAAATGGAACATAGATGAAAAGATGGATGGCCCAAAGCCTTTCAAATTTCAACAACAACTAGATTTGCGCTAAAGCACCAAAAAACCCAGTTTTTTTTTCAGTATATATGAAAAAGGCTTAAAACCCAATAAAGACCTTTTTGTCTATTCTATTAATAAATTGGTGTGTGCACAGTTATACAGCATCTCTTTATTCTCTTATTAACTATCACTTTCTGTCACCAAAAGGACATGTGAGAGACCTGTAATTATGTTGTTTCATTCTTTGGCATTTACATTTGACTCCGAAATCTGAATTAAATTAACAAACTTTACGCAAGTATTTAAGATTATTGCTTAAATTAATGTGTATTTATTAATACATGTAATTTTTCCAAGAAAAAGCTTCCGTAAAGGACAGAGAAAAACAAATAGCGGGGAAATACAATGTAATTTGTGTAAAGGGCAAGCTTTACCCGCCAAAAAGCAGGGAATCTTGTCCTAGTGGACGTCAAATGGATTCATTAAATCTAGTTTTAAGATTGTCTGGGGTCCTCTTATGGGAACTGATGAATATTAATGGTAAAAAATTCAACCGAAGCAGCATAGGTGATTGTAAGAACTGGGTCCCACCTAAGCCCTTTGACTAGGGTTTTCTCTGGCACAATAGCATCACCGTCCCCAAGCCATTCTTCAAGTTGCTAGTTAGTCCTTAGGCTAATTGGCACCAAGCATCTTTATTTTTTATGTCTATTGTTTAAAACATTTTTACTTACTAATTTTTGGCGTTGCTGACCTTCAACACAACCTTTCCTTCAGTCAAAGGTCTCTATCATCAAGTTTTAGAGTTAAGTAACAGTTAAAAACCTAAAGAGACAATTTAAAGGACATTTTAGTTATCTAACATAATTTATTGTATCAATTGTGTTATTATTATTTTCTTTTCAATTTTATTGAAAAACCAAACAGTATGCAATTTTTGACCAACTTGACAATTAAAAATTAAGAATTTTCATTTTTGTGCAATTTAGGGTGTATATCAAATTGTATTAATTATTTAGTCATTTTCACGCAGATAAAAAATACTCAATACTTCATGCTTGAAGTCCACTACGAGGGTCTGTTTGTTTTTTATAGGCCAAAATACCCTTTAGTTTTGTATTTTTAGTTGTTCAACCTTTAATTAACTGTAAAATTTGATAACAGGAACTTTTTGTGCAAGGAAAGATTAGATCGAAGGTGACCAATATTAAAAATTGATAGATAGAAATGTTTTACACAATACATGTAAAAAGTAAGGATGTTTAATGTCAATTAGCCTAATCCTTAAATCTAATAACCTGTCATCATGACCACACACCCCATCTCAAATATCTTCGTTTGATTTATCACACGTTCCGTTTCTCAATATGAACTCCGAAGTATTTATAATGTGCAACAATTTAATTTAAACTCGAAATTGTTATTTGAACAGTGGAAGATCAAACAATGGAATTCTCCGAGAATTTTGTGCGCGCGTGTGATTGGAATTGTTTGGAGGTGAAGTAGGTGGGGGTGTAATGACAAGGATTTGGAAATGGATTGGTGTCCACTTTGGCATTTGATTGCCCAATATCACAATTCACAATCCATTGGTTGGCATAAGGGGACAAATGGTCCCACGCTTTATTACAATTAGGTACACAGCGTTTTGTTTTGTGTAAAGAGTGTGAGATTTGATGTTTAGAGACCCTTTCATGTAACTAATCATGGTGCCCACCAATTGCCATATTGATTTTGTATTGTAGCAGTTTCTTGATATTGTGTAGTTGTTGAATAACTTTCTTTAATTGCAAACATCCGGGTACAAAGTATTAAATACAAATATCAATAGAGAATGTGACAAAATTTCAAAAATCAATTTAATCTTCAACATATTTTTCGAATACCTGACGATGTATAATGCTTGTGTATTCACACGTATTTTATAAGTGAACCAGAACCACGTCTTCCCGACAACATGTTTTGCTCTTTACCATCATGCCCTGAGCCCTACGGCACCCACTCAAAGCAAGGGCACGTCTTGAGTACACCTTTTTTCCCTGGAGTTGGGACTATGTGTACCTTTTTTTTAATGCATCAACCTTTGTATTAGTGCATAAATAATAACAAATAAATACTCTACGACGTTATGTGCCTATGTTTTTCTCTTCTCCCTTTTCCAATGCTTTTTTAACCTTTTGCTTAGTGGAGATTAATGCTTCTCTCAATTATGAGTGTCGTTACTTTTCGCGTAAAGGGTTCTCAGTGGCAAACACAACTTGATAATCCTTTTGAAGATCAAACAAAAGGAAGACATCCTAGAATCATCATTCAATAACATAATAATTCACATTTTTCCATTATTAAGAGCAAGATTAATATAAGTGGAAAAAAGTTAAGAGGAAAAAACACATTTTCAAATAATGTGTAAAAGGGAAAAACCTAAGGGGGAAAAGATTAATGGAACACGTGTCATTATTTAATTGGATAAAAAAAGTTCATGGGACTAAGCCTAGAGGGGGGCAAGGCTCCATTTTTCATGAATTCAAGACTTGCTCAAGCAAATTAGATGTGTATATGGATGACTATTAAATACAATAAATTGATCAAAATCAAATGCAATTGGATCATCTTCAAATGTAAGTCGACGAAATTGCAAGAGAATTATACATTGAACAAGTTTTTTTAGAAATGTAAATGGGGATCAAACAATGAATTATGAAATGGATATATATATATAACTTTGCAAGTAAATCGTCACCAACTTTTGAGTTAATAACCAGTTTCGTCCCCAACATTTTTCTCACCCTCCACAACCCCCAACATTTAATAAATACACACAAATCATCAATTTTGTCACTATTCTATAAAATTTTCAACAAAATGACGATTATACCCCTTGAACTTTTTAAATTTTTTTAAACAAATGTTTAAAAATAATTTTTTTTAAAAAAAAAAGAAAACACTCAACCCACCTACCCCACCCCTTTGTGCTGCATTGCTTTCCGGAAGTACTTTGCTGCAAGAAAACGGCAGCATTGTGCTGCTGTTTTTTGGCAGCAATACAGCAGAAATAGAGGGTGAATCCCCCTATTTTGTTGCCTGAAATGCAGTATTTCATGCAGCAAGATGGAGGGGATTCATCTCCCATTTTTGCCGCCGGCATGGCTACGATTCACATCCCCTTTTGCAGCCGGAATGCTGTCATTCCAGTGATTGGCCATTTCATTTTCGGCGGCCAATCTTGAGGTAGAGGTAGGTGAGATGGGCGCGGTGTTTTCTTTTTTTTAAAAAAAATTAATTATTTTTAAACCATTTTTAAAAAAAAAAAAACTAAAGGTTCAAGGGGTATGATTGTCATTTTATTGAAAATTTTATATAATAGTCAGAAAAAAGGACTATTTGTGTGCATTTGTTAAAGGATGAGGGCTGTAGGGGTGAGAAAAAAAGGTTAGAAACGAAACCGATTCTTAATTCAACGGTTGGGGACGATTTGTGAAATTAACCCTTCTTTTAATTATAAAGTTATAATTCATAATTACAATTTTGCCCTTTCTTGTATCTATAAATGGGAGGCTTAGATATTTCATTTGAACCATCAAACAAAGGTGGAAAATTTCCTCTATAGAATTTATTCTCTTGTACTTCTTAATTTCTTCGATATTGTTTTGAGTTCTTTAAATTTTATAGCACATTTAGCTTTTTCCCTCATCACAAGGGGTTAATTTCACAAAGATCTCTAACATTTGAGTTAAAAATCGATTAAGTCCCTAACTTTTTTTAAGACTCTCTTGAGTCCCTAACTATTCGGTCAATTTTTTTAAAAAATAACGAATATACCTGGAGTTTATTTACATTAAAATAAAATATTTAAAAATAATAAAAAAATTTTAAGAAAAAAGGAAAAAAAAAACCACCCCACCCCCTTTCCTCCCTCCAAGAACCGCTGTTGCCGTTTCCGACAGCCAAAATAAGAATGGGTGAATGCCCCCCTTTTGCTGTCAAAAACCGCCTGTTCCCGACAGTAAATGTGGGAGATTCAGAAAAACCCTCCCCCCCCCCACAAAAAAAAGAAAAAAATTTTGGATGCCGGCTGTCCTTAAAAAGTGGGGTGGGTTTTTTTCATTTTTTTTAAATTTTTTATTATTTGTAATATATTTATTTTTAAAGTAAATAAACTAAAACTACAATAGTCATTTTTTAAAAAAATTGACCAAATCGCAAAAAAAAAAAAAAGACATTTTGTACGTGTTTATGAAAAGTTGAGGACCTAAGAGAGTCTTTAAAAAAATTGAAAACCTAATCGATTCTTAATCTAAAGGTTGGGGACCCTTTGTGAAATTAACTCTATTAATAAGATTTCGCCCCCCAAATTTCATTAGATTATTTGAGTTTATAGAGGTGCCCCATATTAATTGTGGTCTAAGACCTTAGAAGAAGCGTTATTTTATGTTCTTCCTCAGTACTTCACAAGCTACCTCGCTGTCCAGCAAAGAAAAACCAATAAGGATGACTAGACAACATATAACAAGTTCTCTGCATGAAAGAAATTACTCGACAAAATGGATTTTCGAGACAACATATTAGTGTGAAGCATATCTTATATATGATGAAGGTAAATATATTCTAATATAATTCAAAAAAAGTTGGTACAACTCTCACAACATAGAGATATCTCAAAGCAAACTTGAATTGCAGCAATCAGATCACATCCAATCTTACAATGAGGAAAAAATACGTTGAAGATTGGCCGGGATCATCTCACTTCTTCCCACCCCCAGAGACATTAAATTTGAAGAAAATTATGTCCCCATCTTGGACAACATACGTCTTCCCTTCCTGTTTGTACTTTCCAGCAGCCTATTCAATGAAGCAAAAATGTTCATGTTTTTGTTCATAGCTATGCCGTACTAAAACCCAGAGATGAAGGGAAAAAAATGATATGAAACAAATGCAATGCAAGAAAAAAGCAATTGACAACGAACTGTTACACAGTCTAGATCTAAGTTCCCGAATTGTTTCTCCACTTCCAACCGGGGGCTTAAGTTTCTGATAAGAGTGTGTTTGACCGCATAAATTTTCCATGGAAAATGCTAGTTTCTAAATTCCTACTTTTGCGTTGTTTGATTGGCTTTTTCTCCTCTAGAAAATATTTTCCAACTTTTGGTCACGTGGCCATATTTTCCATAAAAGTATTTTCGACATTCCTAAAATAATGGACTCTATTTTTTTAAAATGAAAAGTAATTAAAATGCATATTCCATGCTTGCAATCAAACATGTGTGATTGGCATTATCCATCAAAATAAGTTTTAGGAAATTCAATTGCCTAGAATTTATTTTCTTTCGATGTCAGCAATCAAACAGACCCTAAGACTAAAATGGCAATTTTCAATTTTGGGATTATGAAAATTAGACTTTCTTCCATTTATTTATCACAAAGATGGCAACCTTCGTCCAATATATCCTTCATTTAGAAAATACTTCCCATCACAATCCAAATTTTTACCGCTAACAGCAGGTACCCCACCACCACTCCACTGTTGCTACCATTCTTCCTCCATACATTGTTGACTGCAAAACTCCCTAAGCTAAGCCGATTTTTGAGTTTCAAATCCACTGATAAGCTGTCATTCAGATGCAGCAAAACTTAGTTTCGTTTCAGGCCAAGGATTTCCAACATTTTGTAATCCATCATGTTTTAACGGAGGTTTTCTGGGGGCATCTTGATGTCAAGTGGTAATGACGACGGTGGGTGACAGGTGAGAAATGGCGGTGGAGAGGGTTAGTGATTGTTTACATCTCTTGTTTTTCTTGCTTGTGCTTTCTGCAGATACTGGAGTTTGTGGTGATGGTGGGGTGGTTGGCGGCAGTGAGTAGGTGTTTACGGTAGGATCGCGAGGATTTGGTTGCAAGAAATGGGACTCTGTAATCTCAAGTATTATGTTTGTCGTACGCCTGGTACTGGCAATACACAAGTGGCCACGGGACTGGTGGTGATGGAGAAGTGGCAGATGATAACCGAGAGTGGGAAGGATATTTCTGTCTATTCAGCCAAATGTATTGGTGATTCGTTAAAACAATTGTTATTTTAAAATAAAACCATTTATTTTTTTACCCTATTCATAGATTAGAGTATATCTCTCTTAGATATAGTTTTTTCTTTGTGTTAATTAAAGAGTTTTTTTCTAAAATGAAAATATAATGTAATGAATATATTACCAATGAAAAATTTTGGGGAAAAAAAATACCTTCACAGCCGCCTCGCTACCAAGTTCTTTAAGGTCTTCAAACTTCATAACCTAAAATACATAGAGAAAGACACAATTCTGCACTTAAATAAGAGTGCCAATAGGTTGAAGGTATGAGCGTTTCAGCATAATAATTACATCTGTAATCTAAATGTGAAGATACATGCAATGGATACTCCAGAGTTAAAAGAAAAATAAAATGCTCAAAACAGAATATCAAGTCGCACTAATGATGCTTCATTGAAAGTAAAAAATAAAAAAAAATAAATCCATAGGTGCTACCTCAGCACAAATGAACCCTCTTTCAAAGTCAGTATGAATTGTCCCTGCTGCTTGAGGAGCTTTAGTTTGTCGGCGAATTTGCCAACATTTTACCTGTATGAAAGTAATTCTGTTGTCATGCAACATAGCAAAACCACTGATGATACTGAGAACATTATAAAACTGGAAAGGAACTGTGAAATTGAAAACTATAAAGAAGGTGTAGGTAGCCCATAACACATGTGATACCAATTTTACTTTGAAAAAGAAATGAACATTTAACTGATGATACATATGTAAGAGCATGATTCTTGATAAAGATAGTGAGGCATTTCTAAAGAAAAGAAAATAGCATAAAGAGAAGCAGAGAGTGTTGGCCTAGTGACCCCATCTATATAACTAAAAGTAGAACTATAGTTGAATTATTTTTAGTGAGCTATCCGAAAAATGTGTGCAATAAAACAAAAAGTCTATGTCAGTAAAATACCTCATCCGGTCCTGCAGTAAAAAAGTATATAAGGTTAATGGCTGAGAATCCAATCTTGATGATCTTTGGAAGGGAACTACAGCATAACAAATAATGTCAGTTAAGTTACTTAAATTATGCAACTTTCTCCATGAAAATACTCTTGCTCCACCTTTGGACTTTGTTCTCCTCACAATATTTTGCAGCTTCATCTGGGGGCATGTCAGCAAGATTCCTCTCTAAAACACCGCTAAAAGGGATTATTGTCTCCCCACCATGCTCTTGCACCCTAGAAAATATTGAAAGAAAAGACTGTCAATAACTTAAAGAAAGATAGGCATGCAAGGAGAAAGAATATTATGGCTTAAGAACTTCCAATAATTCTTTATATGAGTGGTAAAAAGAACACGTTACCAAACTATTTCCATTTTAAACTAGAATGGAATGAGCGGGAGAGATTTTTACAGTAAATGTGTCCCCATGGAATATGTCACTCTGATTTTTTTGACCCGTTCCTAATTAGAAAATGAAGTAGTTTGCTAACAAGGGCTAAAGATCAAATTGACTTATTGAATGCAATGCGGAACAGTAATCGGAGAAGAGGATATTAGGAATAATAAGTAAAATTGAGTACTTGGAAACTAGAAATAATACAATCTACTCCACTTAATAATTTCAACAATAATATCTTTATAGCCATATGGGGTCAAGTAAATCAGGTCAATATACCAGGCAGCTCTTCCGATCTCTCAACTCAGCCACAGCAGCAATAGTCAGTGAGAAAATTAAGAACCAGATGAAAATAAATACAAGAGTATGATAGCATGTACCAAGCATGAATCTTAGGAAGAAATTTGTTCTTTTTTCTTTGATAATCTTTCTCGTTCATATTGACCTGCTCACAACCAAACAAAAATTAAGACATGCAATGCAATATATCATCAAAAAAACAGTAGAAGGCTTTAAATTTCCTAAAGCTAATTTAGACTAAGCAGAAATAAAGATTTATCACTTATATCACATGGACTCTCTGTAAGTTAGAATTTTCCCCAGGAACAAACAGCAAATTTTGGAAAACAATCTAGAAATGAATATTCAAACTGCACCTTCTAACAATAGAGACACTCACCAAATAGACCACAGGTTTAGCAGTGAGATCAATTGGAAAGTATTCAGGATCTCAATATCAGCAGCTTTCCACTCCACCAGACGGACATCTTTTCCCTCCTCAAGCAATGCTTTGACCTTGAGAATCCAAGAACAAGCAAGACTCAATATCTTAATCGTCCTATTACCATACAATGTATTTTCAAGTATGATGTGATAAACACTTCTGTACCATTTAAGTGTCCTGATTCCGAAACATAAGAGTTTGTCTCGTAAATCATAATATCCCACCAGTATAAAGCACGTATTACAGTGAAATAGTAAATTTAAAAAACAGAAAGTAAACCTCCACATTTTAAATGACACTGCTGTATAAGACAATACAGATGAGACAGTGATGAACTCCCAAAAACTGCAATATGGATTTTTTTGACCCTTCAAAATGCTCAAGTGCCCCCGTCAACCAAAGAATCCAATTTCCATCTTACAGACCACAGAATTTTATGATGTGTTAAAATATGTAAAACTAATTAGAGCACAACCATCTGGTGAAGTCATGAAATTATGTACAGTGACACCTATTGCGATATCACACAAGTTCACACTTAGCTGAGCTTCATGAATGGTTCTCCCAAAAAAAAAAAAAAAATTGAAAGACCTTCATGAAAATAGCTTAGACCATAACCATATAGCAAAGTTAGTTATGCTCAAGAAGCAATGAGGTTTCGTTTTTAACCATTTCAGCTAGGTATCCAAAAGTTACATACTATTTACAAACTAGTAGCTCTTGAATTATTCCAAAACCATTTGGACTTCAAAATTTTTTATGCACCATCAAGCCCGTAGAGATAGTCCACTATTCCTATTTCACCCGTCCCAAATTGTAGTCCACTTCCCTTAATAATTTTTTTAGTTTTCTTATATGCCCTGATTTAATATGCTTCTTTATTAGTAAACAAGTAGAATTAAAGTGGAACCATAAACTAAAAAAGGGTATATAAGGAAAATTGTTCTTACGTGTTACTTTTTCAACGACATTTCTTGAACTTTCTTAAACATTGTGAAAATAAGAAGGGGATTACCTTTGCAGGGCTGAAGGAGCAGTTGGCAAAATTTTCTCAAAACATAATCACAGATCGTCACTCCTAAGGATTCTCTAGTTACAAATATTCGATTTTCCTGATCCGCAAGGAATCAAATAGTTTCCTGTGTTATGGTGTCACAGTTTGCCTAATCAAGAAAGAAAATAGAGACAAAGTATAAAGCCACAATGCTATGCCTTGTCAGAAACCTATAAATACAGAACTCATACGTCTCTTTCTTTGACAAGTAATGAAAACTTCTGTTACTATTATCAGAATAGCCTTTTGCCATTTAACTGAACCTGCTCTACACTAACAACTGCTGAAGCAATGTTTCATAACTGATGCACATATACAAACTTGTTTACATGTTGTAAGAAATCAACATAGAACAACGTCCTCCTACATGGATAATTTTATATAGGCAACCAATAAGACTACAAACAATGGATTTGAAAAAGATGAATCTTTGTACTAATTTGCTCAAGCAATAACACAATGAAATATCAACTAGTAACCAGTTGGTGATACTATGTGGATTGTCCAAGCACATGCCAGAATTCTTAGCTAGAGTTAATCCTGTCACCAAGCTGATCAACTTGATACCAGACTATTGGAGAGAGTACTTGAAAGCAAAATAAAGTAGCATCAAAACAAGATTTGGAAATTTTTAGAGCTCTAGATATTATCAATCTAGATTTGGGAGAATGGACCAATGGAGGTACAGCTTTATTAAAGGGAATCTACAGAAGCTGGCCCAAAAACAGAAGAAGAAGAAGAAAAAGAAGAAGATAAAACCAATGGATTTAAGAGAGGGGAAAGAACCTAATTTGAGATAAGATAACTGATAGAATACAAACCCTTAGACACAACTCGTGCTCTACTTTCAATTGCTTGTCATTGCTCCTCTTCATGCTCTTCTCAAGATCCTCTATCCTCCTCCCCATGAATTCGATATCCTTATGACATGGAAAATCAGAACATTCAGAAACATAAAAATTATGTGAGAGAGAGAGAGAGAGATGCATCATGCATGCCTGACAACTATAAAAGACATCTTATTTACAAACTCAAATATTTGAAATTTTAATAATTGGTTCGTTTGGGAGACATAGAAAGGCTTTATCAAGCATGCAACCGATTCCTGTTAAGATATAACCAAACCTGATGCCAAAATCTATCTCAGACTTACCTTGAGGCGCAATTCAGCAGATATAACCTCTAAATCCCTAACAGGATCCACAGTGTCATCAACATGGATAATATCAGGATCTTCAAAAGCACCTACAGAAAGTCAGAATGTTAAAGAATGAATTCCACAGTCACTAGACATCAGAGAAAAATATCATCATGCTCCCAGTAGTTCCTCATTAGCCAGCAAGAAAGAAATTTCAAAACATTAATAAGTAAATAGTTCCGTCAAGAATCATCAGAAACACAAAATCACCCAAAATACAGGCTGGCTGTTCATGCATATAATCAGGCATCTACCAAGGAACAGATTGCATTTACTTGCATGTTACAGGTGAAAAACAAAGTCAACCATAAGATAATGCAAGATCAAGATGTAAAGCAAATCAATTCAGGCTAGATGAAATAAGTAAAGAACACGTATAAAAACACTTATGAAGACCCAAAAAGACTTAACAAATTTATGATGCCATATAAAAGTCACCTAGCCAAATCATGCCCAAGAATAATCCAGGGGGGAAAGGGATACAGTGGGCTTACGTAAAACATGAAATATCCCATCAACCGCTCGAATGTGAGATAAGAAATTGTTCCCCAATCCTTGTCCTTCATGAGCACCGCGAACAAGTCCAGCTATATCATGAATTTCCAAGAAAGCTGACACCTATCCACCATAAAATTGCAAATAATATATCAAACCAAAGTACTGTGCTTGTAGCACAAGAATAGCCATCACAACATTTTCCAACAATAGGTTAGGTAGTATCGATTTTTATCATGGAAATATAGACAGAAAACAAGGTTCTTTCAAGATACAATAAATCTTCAATTCAAGAAACAAACCTCACTCTTTGGCTTGTAAAGTTTACAAAGCCATTCAAATCGCTCATCGGGAACATTGACTCGAGCTTCATTCGGCTCAATAGTACAAAACGGAAAATTTTCAGCAGGTATGGATAACTTGGTAAGGGTGTTGAAAAGAGTTGATTTGCCCACATTTGGCAACCCAACCTGAAAAATAAAAATAATTACTTAAAGATAACAGTATCAAGTTTCTCGGTAAGCAAATGAAACAAACAAACAAGAAGACACGTCTTTAAATTTATATGCATCACAATAAAATCAAGTAAACATTGTACTGTCCACAATAAAAAGATATGGCAATTCACAATCTATAAATCCCTTATGAACTTCAGATATAAACACAGTTAACTATCGATAGAAACTTATCAGAAAGCAAGACAATCCGTTAAATATATGGCTTCCTCTATTTTTACCAAAAACAATTTTCTGGACCTCGGCTAGATTCTATGCGCAACACAAAACTGAGATGCTGTCTATGACACAACCACTAAATAAATAACATAATATATAACAAGAACATACATCAAACGTGGAGAACTAACAAACTTACAATTCCAATTTTAAGATGAGAAGAAAAGCGACCGAGAATCGGTCTTTCAGCTGGGGCATCCTTGGATTTCGCTGCTCTCGGAGGCATTTTTCTTATCTCCTATTCTTTCTTGATGCAGATTCCTGCTGTGAAATAACGAAATACAAAGAAAAATTTAATAGTGAGAGAGTTCAGTTAAGCAAATTTGGTGAAGGAAATGTTTATTAGGGTTTTACACGCAATCAATATTCCATCCAATGTGATAGGCAGAGGGGATTCTGACCCATTAGGATTGGGCTCAATGACCAACATTGCAAGCCCAAATGTAATTCTTCAAGTAATTGGTACATTACCCATTAGATAAGATACTGATCAGATACCTATGTGTTATTGCCAATTATATTCAAATTAAATTCTTGCTTGGCGTCTTTTAGCAAACCGTAGTATGTCTATTTCTGACTAATTTTGTAGCGGTGAATGTCATTAATTCAAAAGATTATTATCCAAAAGATTTGGAGCCTAATGTTGAATTGTTGTCTGCAGTGTGAGTTCATTTTTAGAAGAGCCAATAGATTAGCTCATTGTTTAGCTAAATTAGGATTTTGGAATTGTGCTTCGTTTGTTCGGAAACAACATTCCACGAACTGTATTTTGAATTGTCTCCTTGATGATATAAAATTTATGAGATTCCAGCTCCTTCAATATATATATATATATATGTATGTATCGAAATAGGGCAAATTCAAGGTACAGATCTGTGTTTTACATGTCAATTGCGTTAAATATGTGAAGATGAATGTCAATTGCGTTAAATATGTGAAAATGATTCGTCTGACTAAAAAATATAAACCATTTACTAACAAGGGCTTGCTAATTTAAACATTCTCACGAAATTTTCACCCCATTGTTTTCAAATTAAATTTGTCAGAATTATAATAACATACGAACATTCCATCAGCACGCTATAGTGTTCTTGATCGAGAAATAATAATACAGATAAATTATCATTATCATTATTATTTATTCATTAATTAATTTAATGTTCTTGTTTCGTTTGTCTAGACATACAACAGTAAGTTCAGATCAAACAAACGAAATGAGAGGGGTATTATCATGAATAAAATGGTACGCCCATCCCACCTCTGCTGCACCAAAAGAAATTTAATTAGGGGGTGGGGAGGTGACTCAAAGCCAAGTCAAATAATCCGGTAAAGAGGGCCTTTACCATTACAACAATCCAACTTGATTATATATCCGGCGAACAATGGAGATGAATTATCACGTTCATCAAGACAGCAAAGAATATAATTAATGCAGAAGTCTTAGAATTTGATCTGTTAAAAGGAGTTCTACTAATTTTACTTGTAGCCTTACCCTATACAAGGGGGAAAAACGCTACTAAAAAGTTAAAATTCCCTAACCTTTTTGGGTAAAAGTTATCTTTCTAGAATATACATGGCAAAAATACCCGAGATTTTACAGCAGGAGATGCTCATGCTCACTCCTAGAATATACATGGTAAAAATACTCGAGGTTTTACAGCAAGAGATGCTCACTCCTCCAAGTACGGTGGTTCTTGAGCAAGCGACACTACACAGCATTATCAGCTTTTGGCAGTCTTCTGTTTCACCATCACAAGTGGATGAGTCGGTTGCTTTCCCAATCAATTTTCAAAATAGTATGCAAAAGCAGTCAGAGTGGCAAAGAATGTGCGTCTGTCCAGATTTAAACAGTGAAAAAATCAAAATAAATAAATGGGTAAATACTATATCATAGGCCGTTAAGTAATGTTATATATCTTCAAGGCAGGTAATCCACTTAAACCCTTATGTTTTAGCCACTTGTACTTTTATGGTCTGCAAGTTGATGGAGGAGAAAAATTGAACAATCCAGTGAAATTTTACTAGAAGAGAAACAAAACTACCTCTGTGAAGTTCATCGCATCGTATCAATGGCTTCTCCAGTTAATTCTCTTTGAACAAGCTTCAAGATCTCAATAATCTAAAAGGAAGCAAATAACCGCTGGTTAATTAAATACATATATTTCAACTTCACGCAGACACTAATATGGTAACGAACACTGCATGTACTGTAGGAGAACATAATGATGTATCAATCGGTAGGGTCGATCACACAAGATTGGAAAGTAATAAAGATGAAATATGAGCTGAATCTTGTCTGATGTCTATTGTCCTGTGGAGTCCTGGTCAACAGTAACAGCCATTTGCACATATAATGAAAACAAACTGGGAGCCTGACACTTAAAGAATGTTCGATACTTGGAGTGGAAATGGGTCAACTAAATCTATAGCAGTAAAGAGCTTACTCAGACAATTTACAAAACTTTAGAGGCATCTCTCAGATATTTACTTCTCTATTTACATAGGAACTGAATAGGTACCTCCCCCTAATTGCTGGTAAGAATTAAGAAGTAGCATAATAATAAGTAGATAATAATGGAATAGGGCATGAATTTCCACAGTTATGGTATAAAATGGTAAGCAAACAAATATGTTAAATACAAAAGAATATGTGAAGAAATGTGCACTTTCCAATGTGATAGTGGTTCATCTTACCCCAGGATAATGCTGTAAAATTGGCGAGTAATGATCGAGTGCAACGTATATCTTGTTGAGTAAACTCAAAAGAGCATCCACCTCATCCCCCAAAAGATCAACCTAAAATTTGAAAGACATTGCATAGGAATCAGGAGAAAGGATTTAGACTGATCAAATATAATAGTTCAAAATTTGTCTCATACATAAATATCATGGACTTCAAATTCAAAAGTAAGTTAGCTGAATATTTTTTTTTTTTTAAAAGGCAGGAAAGTACATGGGATATTATTTCTACACTTATTCTACTTGTACATTGTACATTGTACCTTTTCTTTTTCTTCTTCTTCTTCTTTCTTCTTCTTCTTCTTTTTTTTTTTTTAAGACAAACATGCCGCCCGTGTTTAAAAATGATGTAATGTGCAGAAAACAAGATCCTTCCAAGTGTATTGCTTGTACAACTTTTGTGACTTTTATTTCTAGCCCAGTGATAATGTTATGTTTAGAAGTAGCTCGTCGAACAAAAATGGGCAAAATGGATCCCCCCAAAAAAGGAAAAGAAAAATCCATCTCTGATCCTCTCCAGCTAATGGCATCAGTTAATATTATTACCCTGTCCTTTGTTCACATGGAATGTGAGTTAAAAGCATACGAGGCTATCCTCTAAATTACAATTACTTTAACTACTAATTTTGAAAATGTTTAGATACTAACCTCCACACCCCCTCCTTCAATTACAAGGTAAAGAAAAGGTTGCTCATTTTTTGACAATAAAGGCGGGGATATTTTCAAATAAGCAATTAACTCATCACCAAATCTAGCTTTCAAAAAATATTATTTTTTCTAAAAACATACATTTACTTAAATCATTTTCTAGATCTTCTGTGCACTAAATCTACCATACGACGCCCAAGATAAAACTGAAAATAATACATCTACCAACTTATGCAACCCGCTCCCATACCCTTTTTCCTCCAAAGTATTAAAGGCACAGCATAAGAAGAAGAGATTTTGTCCTCTGCAAAATAATTTTTAGAATTCTTAATTCTTAAAGGTTCAAACTTTGCATGTTATAATAAAGAATGATTCATGTATTACACCCTTTTTAGTCGATTTCTCAATTTTTAAAGGTTCCAATTTGCATGCTGTCTTATAAAGAAAACACAAAAATACAAAAACATGAAAAAAGAGCAAACTGGTTACCTCAACCTCGGCCGTCTGAAGGTCCGCACATCTCCTCTCGAGTCTCTGTTTGTACATCTGACCTTTTCTTCTGAGCACATTAGCCATCTCAGTCAGATATTTTAAATCAGACTGTGCCTCTGCTAACCTGAAAATTTTGAGTGTTGCATTTTAGGATCCCAAAACAAGCAAAGATTAAAAATCTCAACAATAGATTTTGTGTCATTGACTAAGCATGTGAATATGCTGGGCAGAGCTATTTTATGTTATGTGTTCATATAATAGTTAGCATGCAGGTGTTCAGGTGCAAGGCAGCAAGAACATTAAAAACGATAAACTAAGGTTTAATCCTGATAAATGTGAAATCAAATACATGAATCATTATTTATCATTCCTTCTGTTCATTACTAGATTTAAGAGCTTGTTTGATACACATTATTCTTTCCCATTATAATTTCACCTACCACTTGACAACTGCTCAACTACCACCACACATTACAAACTTCAATTAAATTCCAACCACTCATTTCAACTCATTATAATTTCCTATTATAATTTGACTCTCACAATGAGAATCAAACAAGCACTTATTAGGAGATATGGCTCTGTTTGTGGTTGTTCAATATTTGTGTACATATTGGTAATATTGCGCTGCCTATAAATCTTCCATTTTACCACATCATCTAGGATATAAATTAAAACAAATTAAAGCCTGCCAGCAGTCACCAATAGGATGCCTCCTCTTAAGCAGAATGTAAATATAGTAATGTACAAGTCAGAATTTTCAACATCATTCACAAAATAATCTTCAGTAGAGATACACCAAAAAGTTCCACTGCCACCAGCAAATAAATGTACAAGGACATAGAAGAATATCTAACCGTAAGAAAAAAGAGAAACAGCCACAAACAAGGGAAAAAAAAGGAAATTACACTTGAGGTCCTTTACCTTCTCGAGAAGTGCAACCGGATCTTTAAATGACAGTTTTACTGTTTTAACTAGAAAAAATATCTACATTTTTACCCAAATGTAAATGATAAAAAGAAGGTCCATGGTTGAACTCACAGTAATTTCAACTGAAATTGTCCAAAAGTCCTTTGGCCTATTTAGCCAAAGTTGAGAAACTTTACTGCCAAAAATGGAAGTTTTCAGTACCCAGTTGCACTTTTTGAAAAGGTTGAACATCTCATTTTTTTTGCAAAAAGTTATGGTTATATATCCATGAAAAAGAATATATATATATATATATATATAGTTAGAGATCGCTACCTTGAGTTATGCTTCTTGATATTTCCCATTACTCTACGTTCAAAATCATCAAGCATTGTCATTACCATGTCCATATGAACAATTAGTTTCTTCTCTTCAGTTTTGTGCCTTTCGTAGGCAAGATCAGCAGCCAATTTTCTTTTCTCACTAGCTTCCTTCAACTCTTCCATGCTCTGTTCAAGCTTCTGATTCAATACATTTATTTTCACATTATCTACTTCAATTTGCCCCAGTGCTGCTCTAAGCTGACCCTTTACTAAGTCTAATTCCTCACTGGTCTTTGTAACCAGTGCTTGCTGCATCTCTTGCATGTTCTCTTATTCTATTTAGCTCTTGAGAAGTTAATTCATGCTGTGCACTCTCTTCCGCCAATGCAGTTGATAAGTCTATCACAGTCTTATTTTTCTCTTCAATCGATTCTTCCAGCATGAGTAGTTCTTCCTTTAATCTTTCCTTTTCTTCAACTTTTGATCTCAAATCATGCTCCAAATCAAGAGATTTGGATTCTTGAGAAATCCTCTTTTCATTCTCAATCAAATACTCCCGATACAGCTCCTTGATTTTTCCCTCAGTGTTTCTGGCAGCCTCCTTGAATAAGAGTCCACATAGTCCTTCAGAGATCAGCGATTCAATATCTGAATCTTCAATTTCATCTGCACTTGCAATATCAGCATGGGCTGCCGCTCCACTGAGAAGTACATCATAAATTTCCCTCATAATAAGACACTCCATGTTGGCGTCTTCATTATCACGTCTAATCTGTCCATCCAGTTCGACCAAAACACATTTATACACTTCTTCACTAAGTAATGCTTCTATGCTTGTATCTTCCATTGCTGAACTAAGATTCCCTAGAAGCCTTAGCAAATGTTCTTCAGTCGCAGAATGCTTCAACATTTTCCTTGCAGCATCAGAAACCTGTCCTTCCAGACGTTTCACTTCATTTTTCTTATCAGTAAGTGCTTCTCTGAGTTGACGGTTTTCAGATAGAAGGTCGTCAAGTCTGTCCTTCAATTTAACCATACACTCGGTGTTATTGGCTAATACTGAGAATTTCTCACTTTCTATTTGGATGTCATCCAATTTCGAAATGATTCTGGGAATCTTTTTCCTCAAAATTTCAAATTCCTCATCTTTCCTGTGGGAAATAAAAGAACTCTTTTGTTTAAGGTACTCTCGCTTTAGAAAAAAACATTCTTCAGTTTTCTGTAGCATAGCTAACTCGTGCTCCCTCTTCATCTTTGTTATGATATCATTGAAATAATTCACCAGTTCTTCCTCCTTCATGTGCTTCAATTGCGTATAATCAAAATTCTCAGGGACAACAGCTTTGGAAGCCTCCAGTTTCCCATTTCCTTCCCAAAGAGTTGTTGGTGGCATAACATTGTTGGTCAAGGACTTACCATGAAAATTATCCAGATCATGAGATCCATGGGAAATTAATTCTGTTTCATGATGAGAGAGTGAGTTCAGTATTGAATCTAACTGTGTGCGTAAACTGGAAATATCATTGAACTTTTCAAGCCAATTCATGTCGGGGATGGCCAAAATTTGAGCATTTTCTTCCCACAATTTCTCCTCAAACTCTGCCTGAAGACTCCTAATGACACTCTTCATCACCAGATCCTCAATTTCGCGTTGGATATGAGTCTCCTGCTGCCACTCAACTAGTGATTTCTGAGAAAACTGAAGCATATTATCCATGCGGGTGCAGATAGTGTCCACCGTGTTCTTCAAATGATCTAATGCCCTCTCCATGTGCAGCTGATTTTCAGATTGCTTCTCATGCAAAAGTTCACCCAAACCAACCAACTGGGAACCAGAACCAATCTGCTTAATGGCATTACAGCCCCGTACTCCATCAATCTCTTTTTTAGCCTTCTTGAACTGTACTTGTGCGTCATTTCTTAAACCACATAAAGACTCCCTAACTTTATCATGGTCAATATACGCATCTGACAGAATCAAACACCTCCCACAATACCCTTTTCCTAAATTACTTGGCAACGCTGGTGACCCTAAACACTCAAATGTTCCAAGATCCCCGCTGTAGTATTTTAAGCGCTCCTTCAGTTTTGTCACTTCCAACTCTTTGGCTGCAATTTTCTCAGCTGCCTCTTGTTCCACAGCATTAACCATCCCCTTTATAACTGAGTCACTCACCATCCGAGAAATCATTAACCTGTCACTCATATCTTCCCAATACTCCTCTAAATTTTCCAAAACCTCTTCGGCTAAATTTGCCTTTTCCTCCTCATTACTATTCACTTTCTGTAACCCGTCTGCATTTTCCATTTGCTCGGTCAAATCCTTACCGTCCACTGGCTCTAACCCGTTTCCGGTGCCCACTTGCCCAAATCCATTCTCAAATGAAGTAATAGCAGTCCCATTAGACATACCCTCATGCCGCAACAACGCTTGAGTTCCCATAACGCATATGCAACTTAGTAGTGCAACTGGTGAAAAAAATCAAAGATAAGCAATTTTAACATCAATATTCCAAGTTTCCAACTCTAACTTCTTAAAGTAACAAAAACTTAATACACAAGATACATACATACAAGAAGGTCAACTACAGTAAATAACAAAAAGGAAGAACGAAAAGATACGGAAACTCACCCAAAATGAGATTCTCTTCAATTCATTACTTCTTCAAACTATAAACCCCAAACATACAATTTTTAAGTTCAAGAATTTCTGGGTTTTCCTATCTCTTACTCCAGCCAGCTTTTGGGTTTTAGGGTTCGTCAAAAACAGGGGGGAAAGGAGGAGCGGTACAAAGTTGAAAATAAAAGTGGTTAATAATAATCTATAGAAGGCGCTTATTCAAGAATTACCAAAAGTTGTCATCATTTCACCTCGCAAATACTGATGAATTCGTTCACGGCACGGGCAGGACTGTAAAACAGTGAAGACACAGGACAAATGGCGTATACAATATTTGTTGGTATGTGCCTATTCGGGGCGGACTACGATTAGGTAACGGGTGTTCCATACAAGAGGGACGTCAAATTGTCAACATGTCAAAGCTTGTAACTCTAAAAATTTCTATTTTTGTGGTCTCTGGTTCTATAAAATCAGGGTATGTACACAGGGGAAATATAATTGCAAAAATCTAACCAATAACTTAAAAGATATACGAGTCTTTTTGAATTGACTCTATGTGACATCAAGTCAATTTTAGCATTCATAAAATGTGAGACTTGCAATTCTATTCAACGTTACACGAATAATGTTACTCACCCCATTACTAGATTTGCTTTTTTTAATAGCGTGGATTGTAAATGGATTGATAATATTCCGTTATTCCTTAGGGATGATACTCACCGTAATTTATCATGATGTGAAATGAAATAAAACATACTTCCCAGGAAAAAAAAATCAAGATGTTCTTTAAAATTGAAATCAAATTTCATCTCACATTCATTAAGCAATATATAATTTTTTTAATTAAATATATATAATCAATATATTTATAATACAAACTAAGTGGTGGGTTAATTTTTTCCGTCTAAAATTAGCGTTCTAAGGCAAATAGGAATCTGATGTCATAATGATGTCAAACTGATGTCTTATTTATTTTTCTGTTTTGTTTTTGTTCACTCTAATAATAATCTATATATATTTATAATACTAAATAAGTGGTGGGTTAATTTTTCTTGTTTAAAACCGGCGTTCTAAAGGAAATAGGAATCTAATGTCATGATATGTCAAGCTGATATGTCATTTATTTTTCTGTTTTTATTTTCGTTCACTCTAATAATAATCTATATATTTATAATACTAATTTAGTTGTTGGTTAATTTTTCCCGCATAAAACTAGCGTTTTAAGGGAAATAGGAATTTGATGTCATGATGATATCAAGCTAATATCTCATTTATTTTCTATTTTTCTTTTCGTTCACCCTAATAATAATCTATATATTTATAATACTAACTAAGTGGTGGTGGGTTAATTTTTCCGGTTTAAAACTGGCGTGCTAAAGGAAATAGGAATCTGATATCATGGTGATATTAAGCTGATGTTTTATTTATTTTTTTTCTTTTCATTCACCCTAATAATAATCGGATAATACTAACTAAGTAGTGTGTTAATTTTTTTTGTTTTGCATAGTAATTTTTAATAATCTATATATTTGCTCACTAATCCTTTTTTTTTAAATTTTCAAAATTTTGTTTATTATATCTTTTAATCTTGCATAGTAATTTTTAATCATCTCCTAGTTGTTGAGGCAGAACTTTTGACCTTAAGAGATACTTTAGATTTCAATTAACCAAGTAAACGTATCAATCAAATTCTTAATTATCTCTTTCTTTGCGTTTAACTGGGTAAATAGAGCAATCAAATTCATAATTATATCTTTCTTTTTCGTTCGAGTGATCTAGTTGATGAACGTGTATCACTTTTATTTTTTATCGTTTAATTAATTGTTTGTTTTAGAAATGTATGTGTTTCTTGAGCAACGCACAGATAGATTAACTAGTATGATATTAAGAACAGGAAATGACTAAAACGGATTGAATAATAATAAAAAATAATAATTAGTATATTTATCTGTACAAAAATTCTTGCTCCATAGCTTCCTTTGCACAATGTAGAAAGATTTATTGACACTTCACAATTATTATTAAGGTAATTTACACCTAACGTCTAACCTTTCAATTTTTAGTAGATTACGTCTTTAACCTGTAATTATAATCTTGGGGTCCCCTACCTTTTTCAAAATCCTCAACCAGGTCTTATGAACGGAATCTGTCAACTATAGCTATTAGTCAACTCTTTGACCAAGGGCAATTTTGATAAAATACAAAAAATAAATATTTTAATTAAAAAATAAAAATAAATTTAAAAAGAAAAAAGGTGGGGTAGGGACTCCCCCCGACAGACCAAGTTGAGGGATAAAACTTCTAAAATAATGAAGTCGATACTCCTAGTCAATTAAGAATTCACACATACATTCAAGACCCTAAACCCATGTGTGGGTTACCATACTTAATACCCTTAGAATGTTGGAGTTATTGAGAGGGGCGGAGCATCGTGAATGCAATAGAAAAATAGTAAGAAATATAAATATAATAAATAAATAGTTATAATAGCAAGAAAATTTTCAAAAATCTCTCTACTTAAAATTGTTTTATGCAATAATATTAGAGTTATGCTATATGAACAAACACACAAACAAAAAATTTAACAAAACTGACACATGACACAATCTTGTTTTTCAACACATCACATTATTTTTATATCAACATTTATCACATAACTCACATGTCAATTTTATCTCATTTTTTGTCTCCCTTTTTGTCCAACTAGAATTTTTCATAAAATTAAAATGATGCAAAACAGAATTTCTGGGGCTAACATAATTAGCATTTAGCACGTATGTCTGCCTACTTGTTGAGTCTCTACCCACTTTTCCTTCTATCAAACTATGTAAGACACAGTACTCCTTAAGTCCGTTAACTCCACTTACTTTTATTTACTTAGAGGTTGTTTGCTTCTCATTATTTGTCTAAATGTAGAGATATTATAATGAAGATAAATGTAAAATAGATCGGAAGATATAAAAAAGTTTAAAATATGTGATTGTAATTGAGCAGTTGTTAAATTAAATGTCAAATCACTTGTAAGTAAAATTACAAATTGAAAAAATAATGAGAACCAAACAAGCTCTTAGTTTGAATAACTTATAATATATGCCAAACACTCAGTAAGTAGTTGCAATAGCAGCCATAATTGATCATGAACTTTATAAAACAATGATGTTTGTTATGATAATGAATGTCTCTTTCCTTTCATTAATTAATTAAATAATTTCAGCATATATAATGATTGATATTGATTTTACGTTTTATGGTTGAAATTGATATATATTGATTTTACGTAACAACAATTTTAATGGAGCAATTAAACTTCAGATAACAACTATTTTGATCGATGTAAGTAGTATCGTTCCGCATCTGATCCTATATTAGGAATAGTACCGACGATGTAAAGGGAAAAAGAGGCTAACAATCTAATAGAAAACAACAATGGGTGATTTTCTAGGTAAGTGGAAAGGTAACGCAATTGTATGCATTTAGCGATGAGGGCTAGGAGGATCTTCTATAAATATAAATACAGTTATCACCGTAGATGGCTTAGAATTCTCCAAACACTATTCCTTCCCTACAATGATTCTTGCGTCTTTGCATGATCAACGTCAAACAAAATTATCATGGTTTTGTTAGATGGCATGTAGTGTCTCTATATCATATGCATGCGCGTTATATTTCTGTCAAAAAAAGATATTAATTAGTATTAATTAGAAAATAAAAAGTGAAATGTACCTAAATAGATCACTCCGGTTTGCTCCCTGTTCATAAAGATTTGAATAATTCACTCCCTGTTCGCTTTCGGTGTTTCCGCTGTCTTTAATCCATCATAAAGACAAAACTTGCTCTTTAAGCTTCTATACATTAAACAACAACACCCTATCAGGTACATCAAAATTCAACAAACCCAAAAGTTTTAATATATTAATTTTAATTAGACTTAAATTTAGTTGAAAATTTGCGAGACATAATTATTGACATATAAGCTGTGTAACGTTTTTTTTTTCCTTTTTTTTAATTGTCATTTTCAAATAATATTTGTTTAATTAACATGCTCTCATCATTATGATGATGATGACTACTATAATAATAATAATAACTGTAACTACATTAATTTTCAACCGCCAGCTAATATGTTCCGTCAAATACGCTAAGCAGGCCATACAGAAGATTAGAAGTACGTACGTAGAAAATGAAAAAATTTATTTGAGTGGTTTTTGTCAGGCATTATTACTTGTATTATTTTCCATGCGTCGTCCCGGGTGTTCACATAGATATAGATATAGATATAGATATATATATCTTTGTAAGGGAGAAGCATGGAATGTACTCAATCAGTAGTTTCGATGGTTGTATATTACATAATGTTGGAACAAATCTTAAGTACTCTAACACTTCATCATTCTGATCAAATCAAAAACTGACAGGGGTCAGTTTATTGTTAAAATTAGAGCATGTGAACAAACACATATCTAAACCCACACTCTTGATCCGGGTGCTTCAGTTGAAAGTCATCTATCATAAAGCTTTTTCTGCCGATTTGATCTCATCACTAGTTTCAGACGGGTGAATGTCTAGAAATGATACAACATGTTTTGAACAAACATGCTAATGCAAAACATGTCTAGAAAGAGATGGGATCCATGCTGGTCGAACTTCTTTGAAGGATATCAACCTTCGTGACCTTATGACAAAGATGGAAGTGACAGAGCTTATACATATTATTACCACCGCAACGCCGTTCCTCTGGCTAGAGAAGTTACCGTCTCATTCCTTTTTCATTAAGGCTGAAACAAATAGCCAAAATGTAGTTCACTGCTGCCTTCAAGGGAATATTTTCATCATTTTTCATCTATTCTTAACAAGAATAATCCTCTCATGTCAATTACGGAATGTGGCTCTTGTAAATTTATTCATCATCTAGATGAATATTTTGCCCACAATATCGTCAAATATTCTTTATCTACAAACAGTTCATCTAATTCAGTGGATTGTGTCCTATCTTTTCTAGAGCGGCAATGTGGCCGTCACTCGTAATATAAAATAAATTGAATTGAACAATTTTGATTTATTTCAATAGATCCATTCTAACAAATTTGCCACTTGCTAGTAACTATGTCCACGATGTTATTCAACAAGTATTACTCTTTCACTTTTTCCTTTTTTTCCCCCTTTCTTCTTTAGGAAACAAATCTTCTCATTGCATGTCTTAACGGATCACCAAACTAAGCTATGCCTATAATCAGATCAAATTCCAAAGCACAAAAGGCGAAAAGCATACAACTAAATGGTCTGTGCAACCAATATTTCCCGTTCTAGGAGCCGAGTTACAAAAGCCACAAGGCCCACAACCACACTCCTTTAAGTAACACACATATATTGCTAAGAATAGAAGCAAAGTGACAAAACTAACAGAAATGAAATGAGAAACAACACGATAAACGTCATCATATATTAATGAACTTAGAATAAAAAATAAAATTAATAAAAAAACCCAAAATACAAATTGTGTGTGTTTTTTTTTGTTGGGGGGGGGGGCGTCGAACCTTAATTAAAAGTGTGAAAATCTCAGTTGAATGCTATCAAACTAAATGAGTCTTGCATGATTTGATAAATTAAGTTTTCGTTTAATTTAGTTAAAGTTTAGAATTTTAATAAAAGAAATACATATTTCTGTTCCAAAAGTTTGAAGAGTTTCCTATTCCGACGTGTTTGAAGCTCACTCAAAGTCACAAGGACAAAAGTTGTAGGCAATTATTAAACATATAAACACACGAAATTTTCCTGACACGCACGACACACACTCTTATTATTCACTATTGCGAGAATTCTATACCTGGCCTCTAGTTCATAAGTCATAGATCCGTCCTATAAATTAGGACTTGGAGGAACCTGCGCGAGAGAAAGATGAGACAAAAACTCTCTCAGTAGCTGCAACTCACGAGTACATAAACACGTATGTATACAAACGATATTAAATCTAAGGCACTTGCAGTTTTATTTTTCATGTCACGACAACGCTCTATCTGTTCACAACTTCTGTTATAAGGGTTTGCCGTAGCGTGCGGCTTACAGTACTTTTTATAGACGCCCGCTCTACGCATGCACATTAATTTTGGTAGAGCGCCATATCCAATATACCTCGTGGCAGCATCTCCAAGGTTAAGTGCATAAACTACAAGCAGTAGAATTATTAGTATTCCGAAGGCTGGTTTCGGTATGCTCATTAGTTCCCAATGGTTAATGAAGGAGTATATATTACACTGAAATATTTGAAATCTACGAAGAAAGAAATTGAAGATAAAGGGGGGGTTTTATGTATGATATATGATATGAAGAGAGAATTAATTATATTATTAATCACATTATATTATCAGCTTTGAAGAACAATTTTGTAGTTTTTCAAACAAAAGTTGGGTAACATTTTGTGGCTGGAATTGATATATGTTTTACATATGACAACCGCCACCTTTAATGGAACATTAATTAAACTTTAGATAACGACTATTCTGATTGATACAAGTACGTGCAAGGACGAAGAATTTATGTATTTTATATACATACAAATTAAAAAGATGTGTTTAAACTGCTTCATCTAATCAGTTATTATACTTGTTGAGAACCCAACGTTAGATAATATCTTATGATGAGGAATATCACGTAAAATAAATTTGTAAGAGATTCATATTGAAACACTAGGTGATGATGGGGCGTTAGAGAATGGAAAATGACACGTACGCGTAATTTGGGGGCCATAGCTTAAACAGCTCACTCATCATTTTTTGGTATTCCGGTTCACGAATCAAATACTAGTATATGAATTACTACTCTTTAAGCTTCAAGACAGTAGACATTAATTGAAGACCAACATCCCATCACCATATACAAATTCAAAAATAATCTTAATTATCTAGATTACTTTTAATTAGGATCTCAATTTTAGTTGACAATTTTCAATGCACAATTATTCACCTATACATAAGCTCAACGTTCCGGATTCCTTTACAACGCGTATTTAACCACTTTTTCCTTTTTAAAAGGAATTTTGTCGTTTTCAAATAATCTATATATTAATTAAGAGAATTATTGCCAAAAAAAATTAAAAGAATTAAGTTTCTTGCAGAGAGAGAAGGTATAATGCGATCCAATGAAGGCAACCAAACCACAATTAATGAGTCAATCTAAATCCGTCAATTCATAGCTAACAGTGTTAGATTTGGACAAATAATATATGTTTTCTAAGCAAAAAAGACCCACTGAACAAAACTCATGGGCTAAAGCCTTTGAACCCACTAGTCTCATGGCCAAATTTCATCGTTTCGAGGGTTAAATCGACACTTCAATTATTCTGGCGGAATTTACTAATTTATTTATTTTTATTCTTACTTTTGGTAATTAGGATTTTTATATATTTCTTTTAGTAATTATGTTTCTTTTCCTTCAAGAATTAGGTTTAGGTTTCTTTTTCTTCAAGAATTAGATTTTATTTTTACTCTATAAAAAGGGTTTTATTGTAATATAGTTAGGAGACTCCCCCTTTTTTATTTGGTAAATTTTAAAGTAAATATTGTTCTTTTTTTTAAACAAAAACTTTTATGAAATAACTTAGAGAAGATTTGAACATGTGGCGATTGAGTTTAGCACGGAAAACTTAACCACTTTACCCATTTTTTTGTTAAATTTTTCCACAAATAAATTAAAATATCAAATCCGAAAGGCTACTTTCAAAACAAACCCTAATCCCTCTTAATTCGTTCATTCACCATATTCGTTGTATGCTGGCGCGTTTAATGTTATTTGAATTTTTTTATGTATTTTAAATTTTTTTAAATTTTTTAGTTTTATTAAGATATTTGAAAATGTGACGAGTAACAGATAACTTTTGCCAAGCCGACCCGAACCATCTTACCCCGCATCTGTTTGAAACGGGTATGGAGACAATATAGAGTGGAGTTGGTAAAAACAGGATTTGATACGAGGGAGGCGTATCCTACCATAACCCAAAACGTTGTAAAATGTGATGTCTATCCTCCCTTTAATTTCTAGATTAAATTAGGTTTGAAGATTTATTATCTTATTGTGAGAGAAAAGTCGCTTCTTTTTATAAACACATTTATATCTAACGTCGCTTCAATTGAACTGTGTAATATATGAAAAATTAGATTTAGTGTAAAATTTGATGCTTTGGGTTGGTAATGACTGAATAAGTCAAATTTTAACTTATCACACATTTTTTCTCTTTGAATTCTCATCACATTTCATATTTTTAAGAACTATATGTAAAACTGTTTACAACAAATATTTTTTCTACCCGTACAACGCACGAGTAGTTTAACTAGTATTTGTTCAATTGAAGATGCGGTCATCACTTGTGTTATTATATTCCCAGGTTATGCTACATTCCTTTGTTGAATCACTTGCTCGATTACTTATTACTAAATAACTATTTAATATATTGGTAAAAATATCCGTATATTTAATTGAAATACATGGGCAAAAATACGCATGCACTCCTAACAAGTCACCAAACAAGTGACTTAATAAGAAAGAGTAGCACTATCCTATATTCCCTTCATCCTCCCATAGATTAAGAAATTTAAATTAGTATCCTTGGAAAAGTATAATAATTTAATAATATGCCTTTAATTTAATTTAATATTTCACTTTAATTATTCTTATTTATTGATTAACGTGCATAATGAATTGGTGTTTTTTATTATCATTATTATTTTTAGAATAATAAATTGTTGTTTATTAGAAAATTAAAAAATTAATTAGAGAAGTTGGACTATTATAATTTCGGACACGCGAAAATGAATAGTGAAATATCTTTATATGATATAATATAAGTAAGGATATAGAAGTACATGTAGATGATTTTAAACATCTAATTTATCTGTAACGACCTGGTCCACTTTGACATGATATTGTCCGCTTTGGGCTTGACCCGCACAGTTTTGCTCTTGGGTTCTCCTCCAAAAGGTCTTATGTCAGATGAAATGGATCCCATGGCTTATAAACTAGTCCCACTTTCTCTACCCAAGCGATGTGGAATTGAGGCTGTCACATTATCTCGTGTCTACCTCACATTCACTATATTATATTGCTTATATATCACGATGAATTAGAAACAATATAGTGGATGTGACGTGAATATGCTATGAGGCAATTTTATAGAATTGTCCCGTATATGTAACAATGTTTTTTTTTTTTTTTTGAAGGGATGTAACAATGTTATGTCAACTAGAAAAAGCAAAAACTTATATGTAATCTCCTCTGGCCACAGTCTAAAATAGTCAATTTAAAAATCAGTCAAAAACAGGTTAAACCGATTATCGGTTTTGCCAGGTTATACGGTTTAATTCCTCATTTAATATTTAATAATTATTCCACTTCAAAAAATATATATATTTAATAATATTTCGGAAAAATTTAACTCTCTCCATGCATCAATGCTAAAGGGTGTTGTGATGATTTGAAGAGAAGGGATAGAGAGAACATGATTATTTTAATTGAAAATTTATGTAGAAAAAATAGGGAAAAATGAAAAAAATAAGAGAGATAAATTAAAATTTAAAAATAATGATAAAATAGTAATAGAAGAGGTGAAGAAGGGGAGTGTATATTGAGACCTTACAGGGACACACATGAGGAAGGAAAAGTGACAGAAATTTGTGTAAAAGAGATAAAAGTGATTAAAAAAATGAAAATTAAAAAAAGAGAGATAAAATTATAGGATTCACTCAAATTTTTGTTTCTCTCTCTCCTTAATAGACCAAATCCACACACTATTGACAAGAAACGATATTTATACACATAAAATGTACAACTTTTATACACAATCTCTTGTATTTATTTAAATGTCATTTATTCTATTATCTTTGAAATCATAACTTTTAAGGGATGTAAGTAAATTCATAAAGTGTATATAAAAATTATACATTTTATATATACAAATAGTACTTCTCTACTATTAACATTGGAGATGCTCCCAACGCGCACAGTAAGGCCCACTTGCATCAAAATTGGAGGATATGGATCTAGTTAGGATAGGATACAAGTGTTCCGAATGGTTTGTTTGGGTAGGCCTAGGTGGCTTTTATATCCGAAATATATATTTTACGCGTTATCTTGCTTTGTGTTTTATTACATATTGATCATATTTTTATTACGCATTGATGCGTTTAGGCCCCTTGCTTCAATACTCGATATCTCAACATTTTTCAGGCTTTACGTTTTTTAGAATCTTGATCTTAATAAGCACCGAGACTCTAGAGCAAATGATTTTGGAGAGGAGAGAGGGGACCAAAGAAAATGTAAACACGCTTTTAATAGGAAATGTTAACCATTTAAGAAGCATACATAGAGAGACACAGGAGACCAAGAGTTGCTGCAGGTGATTATTAACTACATTGATAAATAGATGCATTTATTGCTCTCTATTGTGGGAATCTATGCCCGACCCTGCCACGCCTAGCTCATAATTCCATCTAAATAGAGAGAGACGAGAAGAAAAATCTATTAGTTAATTGCGAATCTAGAATCAAGATGATAAATATAAGGCACTTAAATTTCCTTTTTTCGGGCCACGGCAATGCAATATTTGTTCACAGCCTCCGGTGTAAAGATTAGCCTTGGCACGCGGCTTACAGTACTCGTTATAAATTCTACCTCTACCCGTGCATGGTAATTTCGGTGGTGCCCCATCTCCAATATACCTCACGGTTGCATCTCCAATGACAAATGCATAAGCTACAAGCAATAGAAAAAATATTCCCAAAGTTGATTTTGGTGCGCTTATTAGTTCCCAATGGTTAATGGACAAGAAGATACTGAAATATGTGAAATCTATGAAGAAACAAATTGAAGGTATAAGAGCTTTTATATGAGATATATGAAGAGAAATTAATTAATCACATTATATATTAGCTTTAATTAACTCTAATCTTATCCCTTCTCTTTTAAAAAAAAACTCTAATCTTATCCCATATTTATTATAATAGTAGTCAAATGCTGGGTTATTAATTAGTGATGTAGATATAAATATAAATAATTACTCCCTTTGTCCAAAAAAGATAGTTCACTATTTTATTTTTATTAGTCCCAAAAAGATAGTTCACTTATCATATTGAACATGTACTTAATTTTTTATTTCTATATGTGTCTCTAGTTAATTTATTGTTATTAATTACTTCACATCAACTCTCTATGCATTAAAAGTATTTTAAACAATTAATAAGATATAACGGCATATGTAGAAAAATAAAGTAAAGTTTAATATTTCAATTGTACAAACTATTGTTTCTTAATCTATGTGAAAATAACTATTAGACTATCTTTGCAGGACGAGGGTAGTAATTATTTTAATCCTTGGATGATAATTGTACTATTACAAATCTAAAGTTTGTATCTGTGAATATATATCGAGTTTTGTTTCTTGTAATAACAATAAGCACAAAAAAAAAATTCTAATTTTTTTTTTTTTTTAGATCGGAAGAGC
>CAVNYN010287958.1:0-15263 GCA_963692815.1 Nyctanthes arbor-tristis | reverse complement strand
CTCGGTATTGCAAATCCAATTGGGATGAATGCATCCTCTAAGTGTTGCATTTCAACCCTTCAACTTCCGAAATGTCAACTTCAGTTCTTGAATTTCTAAAAAGTAAAAAAAGGGCTATTGAATCTATTATTGATGGCTTCCTTGATTCAAAATAATAATAATACTTACAATAATAATAAAGACAAAAGACAAATAATAAGAATCATAATTTTAAATCATAAATAAATACTAAAAAATGAGTTACACGTGATTATATAGCATGCTTGAATCGATTAAATGCGTCAATATATATTGTGACATTAATTAATTTGTTCGAACAAAAAACATTTAATTAGACATGTAATTTAATGCTCTCTACGTCCCGATTATTTGGTTTCATTTACTTTGTAACATCCTGTGAAAATTTAACAAGGAATTAAACAAAATGATAATATTTTGATAATGATAATGATGCGGAATCACTTGAATTTTCAAGGTTATAAGATTAGATTATGATTCAATTGAATACTAAGAAGTAGAATGTGAAAATATAATCGTGTTGAATTGATAATAGCTTTGTCAAAAGTTAAAGATGGGAGAATTAATCAATAGTGAAGTTATAAGATTGTCAAGAATCAAAACATAGCAACGTAATGGTATCACTGAATTGCAAAACTAAAAGATTTGTTACACAAATGAATATCAAGAATTAGAACATGATTTGTCACGCCCCCAATTTTATTACTATATTTTCCAGAAATATCGATAGCCGAAGCGTTTAAATATATATATCTCGATTCAAAATTAAAGGCGGGACTCTACAAATACAATTCAAATGCTTCTATACATAATATCATTTTAGGATGAATGTCGTGGCCACCCACAATGAAACCTCCGCCACGCATTGAAATCTCGATCACATACTTGTATCTTCTCCACCCTTAGGATGATCTGGCCACAAAACTATTAATTCAATACCTAAAGAATTGTAGGAAAAAGGGGGTGAGTACAAAGTACCCAGTGAATAACAATATAAATTGGCCCATGCAAAACAATGTTAGAAAGATCACAAGTCGACAAAGATACAAAGCTCGGGCACATCACAAATTTAACCTCTACCCGTAAGTCACACGATTCAATAATAATTCAAAATGGCTAGGACTCCATAGCAAGGTCATAATGTCACAAAGCAATGCAAATACAAAGTAAAACAGGTAGATAGCGCCACTAGCGATGCCCAAGAGTAAGGAACAATTGTATAGCATGTTCTAACCTCTTTTTTTTTTATTATTATTTTTCTACGTAACTCATTGATGATTTTATCATGTCAATAGTTGAAACAACGACAACATCACAATAATAATGGGGTTGAGTAAAAAATTTAACCCGCTTAATGACAAACTAAAATAAAAATAAATATAACCATGATTTCCCGAATGTTACTGAAGCAGCAAGTTTTTGAGCATGAAATGCACTTCCATATTGCCTATAATTGTTTTTGAAATATTCATCTCTGACACACTGATATGTTGGCTTTTTCGTTTTATTTTAAATTTGAATTTGATCAAATAAACTACATTTACTTATTTACATCTTATTGGACTCACCTGTATTATACAAATTTTCATCATTTACTTATTTCAAGACAAAATGTGAAAATATGTGAAGGGTAACAACTGATGGCTTTTGATCTTGACAGGAGTTGTTATTATTATTATTATTTTTTTATTTTTTTTTTTTTGAAAGCATACTGGAATTGTTATTTTAACTCTTGGCATGTTATAAACAAACCTCTAGGCTTCTATAGAATACACTTATTATTACTTCCATTAGGGCGTAAACGGTATGGTTTAGTCAGTTTTTGACTTATTTTCAAACCAAACTGTTTCCAATGATTTGGAAAATTCTTAAACTTAAGCCAAACTATTTTGACCAGTTTGAGAAACTTTCAAACCTAGAGCAAGCATAATTTGGTCTGGTTTTAAATTGTAGTTTCGTTAGAAATTTTTTTCGTCAGTTTACATTAAGTTTCTAACAAAATTTATTATAATTAGAATACTATTTCACCCCAATTTCTTATTCCTATTCACTTTAACAACATATTATTTTTCCCAATGATGACAATAAAATAAAATAAAACAAAATTCTAATGTCAAATTATAAATAAATTAAAAAACAATCATATTAAAAAGACAATAGAAGTTAAAAAGTCAACAAAATTTAATAGAGACTCCTCTAAAAAAATTTAATGGAAAGTGAGTATTTAAGTTTAGGCGGAATTAATACAAAATTTTGAAAATACAAACTAGTAAGCACTTAAGTCACAGTTCGGCTGATTTACTTTCCATTTGACCAAAATGTACGGTAAGACATCTTTAGAATTTCAACGATGTTTTTCATTGGAGCTTTATATAGAGAACTCGTACTTGGGGTTTAGTGATCAATTGGACAAATGCATATAGAAGGAATTCTGCTGTAGCACTTCAGTAAATTTGTGAGAGTCTTGTTGGAGCCTGAAGGTATAACGGAGACACTCTCTGCCTCACATGGTACTGAGACCCACACATGAGACCAATATTGGTTTAATGTGAAAAAAATTGGGTGTCTCTATAATATCGAGACACCGTCATGCTGTCAAAATTGTGGTGGGATGTTCATATCTTTGAGAATTGGGTTGGTGGTACTAGAATTCAGTGTTTTTCAAAATTTTGGAATGAGCCCCATAAAAATTAACAACTTAATCATTTAATTTAATTATAAAATTCATCCTAACTAAAAATTTCTAAATTTTTTTTCAAATTTTCTAATTTTTTTTATTTGTCCAAAATTAAAATATCCTTTTTTTAATTTTTAGATCGGTTTCTACTGAAATTATAAAATTTAAAACCTAAACTAAACCCTTTTTTACTGGTTCGCTATGTCAAAACCATTTCGTTAATAGTTAGTGTGGCAACAAATAGCGGATTTCGAAAAGACACCTTCAATTAGGCTTTCTGGTTTCACTTCAAAAAAATTTCTGAAAACAACTTCTTCTTCTTTTTCTTTTTTTCTTTTTTTTTTTTTGTCTTTTTTTTTGCCGTGGTGGGGTGAGATTTATGGGAGGGAGGGATAGATAAAGAACAACGCAAGAAATTTGTATTCTCCCTTGTATTTTATTATAGAACATTACTTATTATTTTTAATGAGTTAAAATGAAGCAAAGAGAGAGTTACACATTTCTAATTCCGGTCACGAGTCATGACGCGTATAAGAAGGAATTAGAACATGATGATGAGACTTGCGAGAGATTTTCAAAAACAATCTCACTAATTATTCCATTGCATTGCATGAACGTGTGTCCCATTGCAGCTTAGGAGTTGGAGGTGCCTGAAAGACGGAGAACATTAGAATTAGATAAAGACATAACAAGAAAAGCAGTTATGTATCAGTTATTTCTGACTCTTAAGAATATAATCAAACAAAACAATGTCATCACCCTATGATGTTTTGACTTACATTGCGACAACCCAGGGCCGGATTGCAACCCCGAGTATAAGGATTTGCTGGAGCACTTGGTCTACAGTACTTTTGATAAAAACCTCCTTTACGATCACACCGTATCCCTGGTAAAGCAGGATATCGAATATACCTTGCTTGTACATCTGATCCTAACACAAGTGCAAAAATTAGAAGCACTTGAATAAGCATGCTGATGGTTGGTTTTGGTATTCCCATTAGTTGTCAATGGGTGATATATAGACAAGCAAATAACGAAATTTTTTAAGAAGAAATTAGCCTGCTTTTTAAGTCTGCATTATTAGTGGATGTCCTTGGGGCTTTTTATATACAAAACAAAAAGAAGTTATTGAATCACATTTAATTTTAATAATAATCCATTTTTCAAAAATTCTTTTTTATTTTATATTAAATAAAATAAAAAAGGGGTGGCAGACATATGTCTGGTACCTGTGGGTCAACTGAATATGTGAATAAAAGTAATTTCACCAATTTCTATTTAATATATGAATAAGATAATAAATAGCAAATCGACTTTTGACTATACCAGAGTGAATTCGGTGATTATTGTAATTATGTAATATAGTGTATATTTATAAGTGCTAGGAATTTTCAAATGCTTACGTTGTGTATGGGTATGCCAAGTGGTCAATATTTTAGATATTTCTCAGTAGTGGAACACTTTAGATATTTTTCAATAATAAAACACTTATCAATATATCATTAGAAGTGAACATATTTTACAATGCCGTGGTAGGCATTTGAATGTATTTATCTTGAAAATGTTTCAAGAAAGTTATTATTTTAACTAACATATATCGCGTTCCATAAAGTTTTTGGTGCAAAAATTTAGTTACGATAGTGACCATATGTATAAAATCAGTTAAAATATAAGAATTAGTAGCGCGAATGTACTAATGGAAAAATCTGAACAAAAATCATTTTATGAGGTAGGAAGTACTAATCTATAGAAGATTGCGAAAAAGAATATGATAAAAACATTAAGGATACAAGTATAAAAATAATCAAAATTGTGAAACTATTGTTATAATTCAAACGTGGTGCATTTATTTTAAAAAAATATAGTGTTAATATATTTTCCGTAAAATAAATGGCCACAAATATTATACTATGTGCAAAAAGAGCAACACAAAATAATACACTTGGCAGGATTATGCTAATCAATCAATCACATTACTTTTTTACTATAGTTAACATATGAGTCACATATGTGATTATACAAGTGGTCGTACATTTTTATCGTACTCAGTGTTCTAAAAAGCGTGAGGTGTAGAAAAATGTCAAGACCAAGTATTGAGTTTAAGCGCGCCTAAGCGTAACAATGCGCGATAAAAGCGTAACCAATGCGTGATAAAGCGCAAAGCGTGGAGCCCAAGCTTCAAGCCTAGGCGCCGCCTAAGCGCTGCTTAGCCAATCTTTTTAGAACAAAGATTGTACCTATAACATTTTCTATTTTAAAAAAAAAGGAAAAGAAAACATTGGCTAACATTGCTCAATAATTTATCATCTAAACCCTGCGAATTTTGTTGGTTACAAAACAAAATTATGTCTGAACTTACAAGCAAATACACGAGGTGAGTGAACAATGAATAAGAATTTCAAGTTTCACCTATATTTTCGTCATCGTCGTCGTTGTTATTATGATTATCCATGACGACTTTTAACTCCATAATCTCTCTCTCCTCTGTTTTTGCTCTAACTTGAGTTTTATCTCTTTGTCACGCTTAATTAGTTTGCAATACACCTTAAAAATGAAATTTGAATTACAGATAAGGGCTGTTGGAGTTGATATTACAACTTAACATTCTATATGCCATAAAATATATATCTAGTTATTAAAATTTTATTGTAATTGCATAATATATATAGGATCTATATATAAATTCTATCAATTGAATTATTTTACTTTTATTCATGCCAATTAGGACTTTTTTAAAGCTCCAAAGAAAACTTTTCATTTCATCAGATTGTGGATAAAAAAATACTTAAACATTGACATAATTAGAGCGAATTATCAGAAGTTTAATATCATTACCGTCATAAATGTTCAATCACATCTTTTTGATAGCTCATAAAAAGAAAATGCACTTAAAAGACATGCAAAATATACACGCTCCACTTTCTGCTTCACTCCGATCTCTACACACATCATTTTTTTCTTTGGTTGATAGGACTAAAAGTACGGTCCAGCTATAAAAACAGGTCGGGCTTCGAGTTTGGAGCTCGACCTGTTTTTATAGAAAATCTAATTAAAAGTATATATTTATTATTATTATTATTATTTTGACATCACAGATAATTGAATCCTTGATCAATAGTGTAAATAACCAATAGGGGTGCCACTATTCTACGGAAAAAATTCAGTTATTTTATGATTATAGTACTCCTGACTAATGAAAAACCCACACATAAGATCAGTGACGGAGGGAGGGGTATTCCTGGGTATGCACGTGCATATCCAAGTTTGCTTGTGATTTTTTTTTTTTTTAATTTGAAATCGGTATTGATTTCCTCTTCTCTTCCGTTCATATTTTTAGGTAGGCGAAACTAGTATAGCCCGCAATGAATATTATTGGATGAGGTTTATTAAGATTTTGAAGAATTACCGCCATAAACAAATTAAAAGAGCTGTAGAGTTTCAGAAAAGGGGCCGGAGGAGTTGGAAGGGAAGAAGAAATAGTGACTTTTTGCATACATTTACCTATTTGCCCATGTGTTCATTAAACTAGTGGCTTAGTATGATATATGTTGATCCATAGGCCATTTCAACTATTTTGTCCTTAAAAATTGTGCAAGTTAAGATTTTTCTCATTCAATTAGAAAGAAATTTTTTCACTCTTATATATTATTATAAGATAAGATAAGATAAGATTGCGAATGAACTGACATATAATATGAGAATAATTCATATAAAAATTATGAATATTTCTATTTCTCATTTATTAGTAAATTATTACATCGTTGATTCGTCTATTTTTTGCTTTACAACTTGTTAATGCTCATATACTCAATTTCTTATTATGAATGTGGGGTTCGTACTTAAATTTTGATACTTTCATTACTTTTAGCTAATGAAGTGTAAATTATGTTTAATTCTTCTTTTATACTATTTTCATATTAGGGTTAATTTCACAAAAGGTCTCCAATCTTTGATTTTAGAATCAGATAGGTCCCCAACCTTTCATAAATACGCACAATAAGTCCCTCTTGTCACTATTCCTTCAACTTTTCATATAAAATGACAATTATACCCTTTAGCCTTTTAATTTTAAAAATAAAACATTTAAAAATATTAAAAATAATAAAAAATTAAAAAAACAAAACATCCCACCCCAACCCAACCCAACGCAACGCAACCCAACCCAACCCAACCCAAGAGGACTACCGGAAACGGCAGGAAACTACTGCCGTTTCTAGGAGCATATATGCGGTGGTGGATCCCCCCATGTTGGGCAACACAATAGGGGGTTCCACCCCCCATAATTCCTGCCGGAACGGAGAAAAAACGCTACCATTTCGACCCCAATTTTCTGCCCAAACCAAAACGGGGGTGGAAATACTGCCATTTCCGGCAGTAAGAACCCCTCATAATTCCTGCTGGAATGGCAGCAAAAACACTGCCATTCTGGCCACTTTTTTTTGCCCAAACCAAAATGGGGGGTGGGACCCCTTATTTTTCTGCCGGAATGCCAGCAAAATGCTGCCATTTCAGGCAGTATTTTACTGTCGGAAATGACAGCATTTTTGCAGCCATTCCGGCAGCAGTTATTGGGGGTGGAACCCCCCATTGTGCTGCCCAAAATGAGGGGATCCACCCCCCCATATATATGCTGCCAGAAACGGCAGCAGTTTCCTACCGTTTCCAATAGTTTTTTGGCAACCGGAGGCCGAAAATGGCTCCGGCAGCTATTTTCGGCAGCCTTCTTAGGTGAGGTGGGGTGGGGTGGGGTGGGGTGTTCTTTTTTTTTTTAATTTTTTATTATTTTTAATATTTTTAAATGTTTTGTTTTTAAAATTAAAAGGTTAAATGACATAATCGGCATTTTATATGATAAGAGGGACCTATTGTTCGTATTTATGAAAGGTTGGGAACTTAAGTGAGTGAAAAAAGGATGGAGACCTATCCAATTCTAAACTCAAAGGTTGGGGACGTTTTGTGAAATTAACCCTTCATATTATTTTTCTAATTATTAGGCCAATAGAGAAATTTTCCACCTTGAAAAAAATAAACAATTTTTAGGGTTTTTATGTATTCTTTAAAATGATGCTAAATTTGTATGTTGAAAATTCATTATAGTACTAGATAACCCGATGTTTGATGTAATTATCATCATCATTATTTTTGTTATTGTCGTCGTCTTCATCTTATTTTGTTTAATTAAACTTTGGATGGGAAAATGACATTGCTAAAGTTGAAGTTGTAATTAATATTTTATGGTTATATAATTTGTGTCTACCCTTCATCAAATGTCTGACTCTGCCACTGCATAAGATCTTAGGCTTCATTTTTAAACAATTGAACTCATGTGTGGGTTGATGATTAGTCTGAAGTATCATATTGAGATACTTTTTGAGTACTAGATATGTTTTCACTAAGGAAAAAAAGTTCTCCGCAAATACTAATATATATCTACATATTAGTTAATCTGCTTAAGTCTCGGTACTTTTTATACCGCGGTTTTGATTTTTTATATTTATTAAATTTTGCGGTAATTGCTCCTTTTCTTTTTAACACTTTTTGTGAAACAAACTCATAGAAAACTTGAACTTGTGATCATTAGGTTTAATAACTAAATCTTAATTATTTTTCTTATTTATTTTGTTTGTTAATCTTTTTCACTAATAAATTAACATTAACATACTAAATTTGAAATGTCAATTTTAAAACAAACAATAATCAATCATAATTCGTTAATCACCATCTCTTCCGCATGTATTGATGAGTTTAATATTATTTAAATTTTTTTAATGCATTTTACATTTTTTTTTGAATTTATTAGTTCTATTAGCATTTTTTAAAATGAGATGAGTAATATGTACTTTCTTCATTATTATATATATATATACACAAAAGATTATATGTAAGACAGTAAGAATGTATGTTGTCTTTTAAACAATATTGAACTTTATGATTATTAAATCTATTAATCTTATTGATTAAATTAAAATAGATTTGTGTTTTTATATTTTTTACAGATGTATAAATATTATAGGTTTATGTTTAACTACTTACTCATATATTTTAATAAAATTTTCTACCTACGCAATAGACGGGCAATTTAACTAGTTGAAAAATAAATAAATAAACGACCATTCCCCCACACATTTTGCCCTTGGACTGGACAGCAGCATTATCTCCGCGCCTAAAGCATTGGATTTTGTCGAATCTAGACCGCGTTAAATTAGTTAACAACAATCCGGTGAGAGACCAACTTTAAGGTGACGTACAAGAATATTAGCACGCTGTACAAGCCATTGAAGCCAGGACTCATCCGACATGATTATTCCCTTCCCCGACCATAACTCACGATTTTACCTGTTTCAATTTTGACAAAAACACACGCTCACACTTTTCACGACCTCCTTCCCTCTTCAACTACAGACCCAAGATCTACGAGAGAGAGAGAGAGAGAGAGAGGTACCAAATGGAGGACCCGATGAATTTCTACTGGCAGCAACTCGGCGTCGTGACGTTAATCGCGATCTTAACACTCATCGGGAAACCGGAGGGTAGGGATCTCCGGCCATCGAATCACGGACTAGCCTATCAAGATTCTCCACCGCCGGCAAAAAGTGGAAACAGCAGTAAACAAATGCTCTTATTCTTCGGCGCAACCAAGTCGTCCGCGGAGCCTCGGCCGGAAGCCAAGAATGTGACGGCTGATCCGATAACGAATTGGTGGAGGGATCACGAGAGTGGGAGGTCACGTGACACGCACCGGGATCACGTGACGACGGTGGTGCTTGTGGCCAGCTTGTTCTGTGGACTAATCGGCGTCGTTTTGCTGGTTGCTTCCGGGATTCTTTTTCTCTTTCGGCTTCGAAAGCAAAAGCGGGAAAGATTCGCCGCCACCTCACTTCCCACTTCCGAGCCTAATAATATCGTCGAAAATAAGTAGAAGTTGAAATAATTTTCATATTTTTATGTTGGAAAATTTCATGTGTCGCCATGCTTAAACACTTGTACATAGGTTTATTACTTACTTTTCTGTGAGCTATAAGTAATTACTTCCATTGAGTTGTGACATTTTCAAAATGATTGTAAAAATGATCACTTCTATCAAAATTATTCAATGAGTCGAAAACGAGAGCGACTAGGTATAGAAGTTTATGGACTAAGGCAAAAGCGTGCTGCACTTTGCATATACAAAACATCCACGATGCAGAATTATGTCTTACCGATTTCTTGAACATTCATTTTGAAGCACAAAGCAAGTTTTCCTCATCAACTAATGGTATAGATGAATAGAGAGTGCTTATGAATCACAAAAGCCTCCCGATTAAGAAAGATATGCCACTATCATGTTGCTAGAAAAATCCTCCTTTCCTACCATAAGTGGAGTAACAATCGACTGAAAGCTCAGTAGCAGCATCAGTAGACTTTGACGTGCCACTGGTTGTGCTTTTTCAGTTGTGAGAGCTTCTCTTCCCAGCTCTCCCCTCTCTCCTCCGCAACCCTCTTCAACGTATCCTGAATCCCAGGCATCATTCCTTTAAGCCCACAGAAATATATGTGCTCTCCGCCATCCAGAAGTTTGAAGATCTCATCACTGTGCTCTTCAATCTTATCCTGAACGTACATCTTACCTCCACGTTTGTTCATCTGTTCTCGACTAAATGCAACGTCGTATCCGAAATTGTCTGGGTAGTCCTGAAGGTACCTGGAGAACTCTTCATTGTAAACAAGACTATCACTGTTAGCAACCCCAAGGAAAAGCCAAGCAAGCCCCCCGAATTTGAATGTGGGAACATCTTCCATGAACATGAGGCGAAGATAACCTCTGTACGGAGCCACACCAGTTCCAGTAGCAATCATAATGTGGGTGGCATTTGGATCATCCTCAGGCAGAAGCATTATCTTGCCAGAAGGCCCTGCCAGGATAGCTCATTGTTACAATATAGAGCTAAGAATTTGTAAGAAGTTAAGAGGAAGTAGGAACCATTATCAGGGAGTAACTACAGATTTGTACAGTGATTTTAGGACACACACACACTATTCTGGATACTGTGTGGTTTATGGATTACAAGAATAAAGCTAGAGTAGCGCACAAGCTGAGAATTAAGGAACAGAAAGTAAGCACAATACTCAGAACAAAGTTAGCAAGAAATTTTTGTGCTGCAATGGGAATGTGTGGAAATTACACTATTTCAAGTTCAAAAAATCAGGTCGCCAACTGAAAATTAGATTTGAGGCCTCACATGTATCGAATGCATGATTAATGAAAACATCTGCAACGTACACCTTAATTTATTACTATTTCTCAATTATTGTTCAACAGACGCGGTTGTATCAGCAGTTTGGGTGAACATGGAATATATGGATCAAATAATAGATCAGATGATTGAAAAATGAAGAGATCTCAAACAAGAAAGGCAATCTCGTACCAATCTGATGTCAATTGTATATTTGTATTCCTTTACATGTCATTAAATAAAAGCTCATGGAAGAACCATCGTAATCCCTTGCTGCCTTTAAAATCTTACCTGTCACCTGAATTTTATCTCCAGGCTTTGAATTACATAAGAAGTAGCTGCACACTCCTTTCTTCAGATGGGTCTTCTTTTCCTGTCTCAGGATCATAATAGACAGCGCGTCGGACACAAAAACTTGCTGTCTTACCATCAAAATAGTCACCATACCTGGAAGATGCAATTGAATATAGACGAACATTGTGGGGGCTACCAGGCTTTTTAGGATTCTCTCCCTGAAAAGAAATAGAGGACATATTTATTTAGGAACTGGTCAAGTGGGGAAACATACTTCAGATTGATATGATCTGTTTATCTCAAGAACTAAGCGAAACAACACTACAATCTTTTAAGATAAGGTTTCACCATGGTCCAGGAGGTTTTCAAAGGAATAGGTTGGATGAAACAGCTAATTTTGACTGGAACATTAAAATTCATAAAAATGACACGGCTGAGGGAGAAAAGATGGAGACCCTTTCAACTTGCCGGAGGAATGACCCCATAACTTTGTCCTTCCCAGTAAGGAACATTGCCACCATGATCAATGACAATATGATACGTCTCTCCAGGAGCTCTTGGACCAACAAGCTTTTCAACAGAGACAATAGTTGCTATATATGGTTGCTTGTTTTTGTACAAGTGCAGTGGAGGATCTTTCGCATCTTCTAGCGTTAAGGGTGAAACTGCAACCTTGGGTTTACTGGCTTGCTGCACTGACATACAAAGCACGAATCCACTTCTCAATTTTGAATTTGCGCTTCTCGAGTTCAGGGTTAAGCAAGAAGTCCATGATTTATCACGAAAGGTCACTTTATTTATCTGCAAAATGATAAGATGCAATTAGTGTTCAGAACTGTAGTTTTCTCACATTTGTCGGTCCCGGTAATTGCAATATGGAGCAACCAAATGACTTTAAAAACTAATGTAAAAGGAACTTATAGCAAGGCATAACTGCATCAAGATCAAAATGTATAGATATAATAAGTCCACCACTAGAGTTGAAACTCAAAAAGGAGCTACACAAAGGTAATGGTATTGGTATCTAAAGTATCAGGAGTTCTCCTGGAAACAGGGTTAAAGCTGACAGAGTGAAGATGCAAAAAAAGATGTCAGTTATATTTCTGGGGAAAATAAACAAAAAAAGAGAGAAGCAACGAGTTTCCAAGAACTGATATCTTTAATCACAGTGATGGCTGATTGGCTTCATAATCCACATATGAACTCAACTAAGGGAAATTTCCTCCAAATTTATAATTTTATATGCATAACATAGACCAGAATATATAGGAGGCATTACTTATTGAAACAAAATTCATACAATAGAGTTGGCAACAAAGCACTTGGAGAGTAATAGTAGTACCCCAAAGAGAATCAAGAACCAGCAAGCCCAGCAAGAATGCTCATCGGAAATCTTTCAAGAAATTAAGTAGACAGTAAAATAACAGTTTCATCTGAAATAGGCAATCTCAACAAACAGCTTCCATAAAAAGAATCGAGAGCAGAAAATGTAGAGGATCGTGCAGAAAATCCATAATCCATTGCACGCTAGTTGCCTGGTTATAAATTTAAAAAAAAAAAATACCGCAAGAGAATTTAAACCCAAGATTAGTATTCTCACTACTGTAAACCCCCGAAAGCAATTCAATTCAGAGCTAATCAAGCACAGATAAAACAAATAGCAGAAAAAAAGTTTTTATCCTAGTACAAACTTTATGAGACAGGGTACCACATCAATATGGGGGCAAGTGTACTTCAATGCCCAGCAGCTCTGACTAATTCTCAAACCCCAAACACAATGCTGCACCTCAATGTGATCTTATGCAAAGAAAAGCTCCAGCCCTTGGCTGTTTGGAACCAAAATTAATAAAAATACAAATAATTAGACTACTTACGAACCTTAAGCACATATCTCCTGAAAGAGGAATCACTACTGATAGGGACCCCATCTGGGACCTGCAACAAAAACCCAGTTTCTTTCATCAAAATCGGTTCCCACCAAAAAAGAAACAACAAAATAATCTAACACATCAAGGGATTAACTTGACCTGAGAAAAAATGCAGTGAGCCATGATCAGATCAAATACAGCTTCAGACTAGTAGATTAAACACGTAAATGTACTCTGGAAAATGGAAACATTACATATCGGACATAAATGATTGGGGTTTATAAATGAGATGACGATCCTTTGAGCGTACTTCAGCGATGCCTCCTACTGTCTCTCCGGTGCGGGAGGCTTTACTAATTATTACACTAATGAACAAATTATTAGGTTACCGATTAATAATCACTATATTTGGCCTCCAATTAAAAATTCATTCGATTTATCAATCAATTTAAATTTTAAATTTTAGACACATAATACTATATTTAACCACATATTTAATGTGACGTACGTCATTTTAATCATTAATTCCACATAATACAATCATATATTAACACTTATACAAAATTTAAATTTTAAATCTATTTATAAACTTACTTTTTTTTTAAACTATTACCAAACAGGTCATCTTACAGAACCAATGATTAGTTTTTACATTTATAATTGTATTGTATTGATATCTTAATGAATAATTCTTATTGGACAAAATAAAATATAAAAAGATAAATAAAATGGACATGTGTGATGTGTAATTAGTATTGATGTAAAAGTAATGTAATGTATTGTAAAATAAGATTGTACCATATTTTAATTTTATTAGAATTTTTGTATAGATTTTTACTCAAGTAACATTGTCCTATATTAATAGAACTAATAGACGGCTTCTAGAAATTTTCATTATAATAAGTACTTTTATCCATCCTATGACTTAAACGGATAGGTGCAATTGCCAAATAATAATAATATTAAAAAATTATAATTCACACTCTTTCTGTCTCATAAAGATATTTTCCTTTTATTTTTATATAAATTAAGAAAACTTAAATTAATATTATTAAAAATATACAATTTAAGAATGTATTTCTTAATATGACTTTTTATTTATTTAATATTTCATTGTAGATTTTCTTTATTCTTGATTACCGTGCATAATAAATATGAGTATTTTAGAAAATTAAAAAGTTAAACAAGAAAAAGGAAATATAATTCGGACGGATAAAAATGCAATAAAGAAATATTTTTTGGGGCGGGGGGAGTAATATATTTAAAATAGCCCATTATGTTTTTCGAAAAGAATAATCTGCTAATATAGAAGCATGCCTTATCGGGCTTATTACTAACACCCACCAATAGGAAATAACTAACACGCACCAACGTGGACCGTTCAATTGATGTGGCGTGTTCAGATGCATACCACACAAGCGCTAGCACAATTTATCATTCCATTCGAATGAGCCAAATCATTACTACAGATGAAAATGGATGTTGGGATAAATAATTTTCACCAGTAGTGTCAAATATCAGGTTAGGTCTTTTTGTCATCTTTCAATTTCTGCTCATCCCCACCATTATCCCATGTTATTAGTTTGGCACATGACTCACTTCCTAGTTAGTTGATGAAAATGGATGTTGGGATAAATAATTTTCACCAGTAGTGTCAAATATCAGGTTAGGTCTTTTTGTCATCTTTCAATTTCTGCTCATCCCCACCATTATCCCATGTTATTAGTTTGGCACATGACTCACTTCCTAGTTAGTTGATGAAAATGGATGTTGGGATAAATAATTTTCACCAGTAGTGTCAAATATCAGGTTAGGTCTTTTTGTCATCTTTCAATTTCTGCTCATCCCCACCATTATCCCATGTTATTAGTTTGGCACATGACTCACTTCCTAGTTAGTTGATGAAAATGGATGTTGGGATAAATAATTTTCACCAGTAGTGTCAAATATCAGGTTAGGTCTTTTTGTCATCTTTCAATTTCTGCTCATCCCCACCATTATCCCATGTTATTAGTTTGGCACATGACTCACTTCCTAGTTAGTTGATGAAAATGGATGTTGGGATAAATAATTTTCACCAGTAGTGTCAAATATCAGGTTAGGTCTTTTTGTCATCTTTCAATTTCTGCTCATCCCCACCATTATCCCATGTTATTAGTTTGGCACATGACTCACTTCCTAGTTAGTTGTTCC
>CAVNYN010287957.1:0-24413 GCA_963692815.1 Nyctanthes arbor-tristis | reverse complement strand
ATGATTAACGGCAAATTTAGGTTTAAAAATAGATCTTGTTTAATTTTTTAAAAATAAAAAAATATATTATAATCTTTAACTCAATAACTTTCATTAAAATTTTCTAAAAATTAGTGTCATAAAAATTCTTTTTTTAACAAATGACATTCTAAAAGTTTTTTAAAAATTTTAATGTCATACCTATATGACCCCCCCCCCCAAAAAAAAAAAAAAACTATATATAACGAAGAAAAAAAATTTCTGGTGCCCCCTTACATTATGAAGTCCTGTGCAATCACAATACCTGCATGCTATCAGGGCCACCCATGCCATCTTAGGTTTGTTCTTTTGGAGCGGCTAAGGTTTGCTCGAAAGTACATTTTGAAGTTTGATGAAGTGGAGCCGGATTGCCAGACATTAGTGGTCAGCTTGGTGCGAAATTCGAAGTTCCATCCTTTTGATCTTGCTATCAGGGAGACTAGATCGTTTTCAAAAAATATGGATTAATGTAACTTTCCAACTTTATTCTCTGCGAAACGAATATAGTTATCCACACTATTACTTCTCGATCTATAGCCTTCAATTTGTTATGTACTTGGATTAATTGTTGCCCCCACCCTTTTTGTGTTCGGCCGTGGGAAGTGATTTTTATTGAGTAAAGGCATATTAATTTCCCCTTCCAAAAAAAGGGAAGGGGTGGGGTGGGGGAGTATAGCCATCTTATAATTCGGTAAAGTAATGGAGAAAATGACGTTCAATTTGTACATAACTGTAAAGTCAAGCTCACTCCGAAAACAGATGAGTTTCCACGCTATACTTGACTCTACTGTTAAATCTTAATTTGTATACATCTCGAGCTCTGCTAATCCAAATCAATTTCTGCTAGAGCTGATGCACATGATTTGTTACGTTCTTCAAAACAAGACTAATATTGATATAGGAATTTTAATCATGTAATAAATCCCATATTAGAATTTAGCCCCAACAAAACTCAATAATATATAATTTGTTCACCAAAAAATATCAGGATGCCGGTTCACGGTGCTATACAATCCAGGGTGGACTTAAATTCGAGTCTTCTGTATTTAATTAACTAGAAATAAATCAAGTATTGAATGGTGGATAATATGGGTGGAAAAGTTTAAAAGCAATAGTTAAACTTTTTTTTTCTTTTAAAGGAAAGAGCTTAACTTCCATTAATAATCGAATCTGATAAATCAAGAAATAACAGCCTATTTAGCCAATCTAGAGTAGAATTCATTGCACAAGAATAGTGTAGTTATCTTCCACCCGGAGTACGCATCTAACATCTTCAATAAGCAAACCAAAAGCAATAGTTAAATTTATTAGTTAAAAGCATATTGAACAATATTAAAGTCTTTTTTTTCAACCATCGTAAAGTCATTTTTAAGTTTTTTTATTATTATTTATTACAAAGGGATCGAATGGTAGGGGATAGGAATTGAACATTTGACCAAGGGTTAGAAAGTTAACTAAGATTACTTAAAAATAAAAAAAGTTAACTAAGATGTCATTAGACCACATAGGTCTTGGCCATTTTTAAGTTACTATATACTCAAATAAAAAATAAAAATATTAGTAAGGGTAAATTAGGTTTTGGAAATAACTAGTATGATGGATATATGTATAGACAAGCGTAAAAGTAATTAAATATACCCAAACATAAAATTGCAAAATTTGGTGAAAATGATCTCTCTCATGCATACAAAAATTGGTGAAAAGGACACTTCTTCTGTAGAAACCTGATTTTACAAAATTATACTCCTTCCATGTTTACTATTCCTTTTTCATCTATCGTAAATTATAGTCCAATTTCTTTATTCAATTTTTTCGTTTTCTAATATATTCATATTTATTGCTTATTTTAATAGAAAAAAAAGAACAATTAAAATGAAATATAAAATTAATGTTATATTTAGAAATATAATTTTAATGTGTACATTTCCAGTAACATGAGTTGAGTTTCATTTATAAGAAAAATGAAGGTGAATAATTATCATTGTAGGATAGAGGGAGTATCACATTTCTAAAAAGTGTAATGGGTGGAAAAGTGTCAAACTCAAACATTGATTAATTAGGCGCCTAAGCGCACACGATGAAGCGTAACAAATGCGTGATAAAGCACGAGGCGTGCCGAAGTATCGACACCAACATCAAGTATAAGCGCCATCTAGGTGAGGCTTTTGCGAGGTTTTAGAATGTAGAGGTATAAAGCTAGTAACGATATTTCTAATTAAGTATATATATATATATATCCTCAACCTTAACGGTCTTGATACTAAATGAGGGTTTGGGCTAGTTTCCTATGAAGAATAAAGGGCTTTCACTATAACGGTCTTTTAAACCAGTTGGGAGACAAAAGGAAGCTTGAACACCATCACTCCATTAACACATGAAAGTCTGATTTGTGAAGGCCCGAAGAAAAAGACTAACCATATCGAAATCCCCCGTTTTTACAGAGAAGTAACAAATTTGCAGTTTTCAGATCAAAGCAAGACCTACAATTTCATTTTTCGAACTATTAAATATATTCGTACTAAATTATACAAACACGAGCAGAAACGACAGCAACAATTGCATCAAATGACATACAAACAAGAGCAGAATACAATAACAAAAAAACCAGACGATACAGCAAGAAATTAAGACGTGTAATTCACGATCCCCGCCACCCAAAACAACCGGAAACAAGAGCATGCTTCAGTTTTTGAAAGAAGCAAGAAAAGATTTGGTGCTTTATGGCTCCTCGGATGGGAATCGAGTAATAAGTATGCGTTTTCATGATCCTTTTGGGCTGGTCTGGAATTGGGGAGTGAGGGAACTCCAAGTATTTCTCCATCCCCTTTTTCTGGGCAGATACTTGCTTTTGTAAAATGCGTAAATAGCATGGAGATATATATAGGCGCCCGCTAAATCAGTTAAATGAAGTATCCTGGAAATTTCGTTTTCTCGGAGTAGAGATTGACCAATGGCTGTACGTTTCGGCGACGCCGTTCCGCGTGGTCCAATTCTAGTTTGGTAAGAAAAATCGGCCTTGTCACTGTTATGAAGCACTTACAGTCTACTGTTAAATCTTATATCGTATACATCTCCAGCTCTACTAGTCCAAATCAATTTCTACCGGAGCCGATACACATGATTTATTACCGTCTTCAAAACAAGACTAATATTGATATAGGAATTTTAATCATGTAATAAATCCTATATTAGAATTTAGTCCCAACAAAACTCAATAATATATAGTTTGCTCACCAAAAAATATCATGATGGGTCACGGTGCTATACAATTCGGGGTGGACTTAAGTTAGAGTCTTCTGTATTTGATTAATTGGAAATTAATTAGAAAAAAATCATGAAATGACTTGTGGGTAATATAAGTTCAAGGGTGGAAAAGTTTAAAAGCAATAGTTAATGATACGATCAATTGGAAGGGCAAATTTTATGTAACCTCTCAATGATGCATTGTACCCCTCCAAGAAAACCAATTTGGGTTTTAACTCTGTCTAACGAATTTGAATTCAGACCCGTGAAGTTAATTAACGAACCTTGAATTTGATAACACACCACAAGAATTCAGACACAATTATTAATGAAGAAAATTAGTATCTTGAACATATAAAAGAAAATTAAACCGAGAATTAAAATTCTCATAAAAAATTCTCAATGGAATAACTCTAGCTAAGGTTTTTATTTCAACCTTCAAAACTTTCCCTTCATACAATGAAATTTGTGCTTCAATATAATAGAAAAGAAATAACTTAAACTAATTAGAAAATATTGAAAATAATTAGGAAACAACTAAAATTCAAAAAATAATAAAAATGAATTAAGGAAAAACATAAAAATGAATAAAAAAGCCAAAAATCCGCTTCAAAGGCTTGTGTGTCCCTACAAAGGGACCATTATAAGGTGATGTGATCTGGATCCGCCCCCGTTTTTGAATCCGAGCTAAAGCAAGTCAAATTTAATGAGATTTTTTTAAATTAGCTTTTTGTACTAAAATTGAAGCATTAGAGCTCGATCGAAATTTTGTGGACTAACTTGTAAATGTTGAATTCGAAAGTTCACGACTTGGGATCATGGAAGAGGGGTCAAAGTTGATCTATTTAGTTGGCAAAAGATTCAAGACACCAAGAATTGAGCCCGACGGTCAAAACGGGCATGGAAAAAGAGGTTTTAGACTGATTTAGGTCAAATCTGAAACTTCAGGGACTTTTTCTATGAATTCGGGCACTTGCTGTTTGTGTAACATCCCAAATTTTTTTTATACTTCCACTTCACGTAATAGATTGAAAACTGGAGGGCCAAATTAAATAGAAACGTAAGACTAAGGGTTAAATTGAAAAAAAAATTGGCATGGAAATCAAGTTAGCTCTAGAGAATTCTTGTAAGCTTGGGCTATTTGGTATAATATTATATATATCTTGTTCATGCAATTTAATTTAATTATTTCTATGTTCTTTTTACAAATCTTGGAATTTTCGTTTCGCAGGGCTGAAATTTTGGCTTGTTGGGTATTCCGCTAGTGGTTCTATAGGAAATCGAAGTTGCTGGTGCTCATGACTGAAATCGAAGTTGCCGGCAAAGAATATGATGAGCAAAGAGGATGATGATGAAATAAGGAAATAAATAAAAAGAGAAGAGATGAATATGTGGCGAGGGAATGAAAAAATTAATGTAAAAATATTGAAGGAAGGTTAATGTGATTTTATTCAAGGGTATCTAAGTAAAGGGGAAAAAAAGAGGTTAATTTGTGGTGTGGCAATCAAATTGTGTTGTGGTAATATAATTGCTCTATCTAAAAAGCAGTAATGATCTCCCGTTAGACGTATGGCGGGACTATCCCGTCATACGCACACATGACAGAAGATTATTGAGACAACTGAATGGAGCCCCACATAATAGGGCCCACCGTGTGTAGATTTTCCCAATAACGTCCTCCTCATGTGTGCGTATAGTGAGATAATCCTGCCATATATCTGGCGGGAGATCATTTTCATTCTAAAAAAGAGGAATGAGTGGAAAATTTTGATTTCTCATTTCGCCCCCACTTACTTCCTTAATTTACATTATACCCCCTATTTACTACTTAATTAATTTTATTTAACTTTAATCAACTTATGAGTATATATGAATTTTCACCTTCCAACTTCCTAAAACAATTATAATTGAAGTCAAAGTAATATAAACTTAATAAATAAAAGCTATATAAGAAAATATACAATAATTACATTTTTGTAATATAATAATTATTATTTAATATTAATAATAACTTATAAAAAGAATAAAGATTGAGAAATCACAAAATTTAAAAGGAAACAATCATATTTTTGAAGGGACGTAATCAATCATTTTAGTTACATGTTAAAAATATTTAACTTATCACATTTTTATCGATTATTATAGTCACAACTTCTAAAAAAATTTAATTAATCTCAACCATATCAGGTTTTATAAAATTATTAGAATATTTTCAACTAGATTTTGTGCAGTTTCATCTTCCTTATTGTGTAGTAGAACACTAATATCATTCTTTAATCATCAAGATTCGGGATTTGTTACTCTTTTTGTTTTTAATTAAATTTTAGTAATATGGGATAAAAAAATTTTGTCCTTTTTTTTTTTTTTTGCTTACTTAGTTTTCATATTAATTATTAACTAAATCATATTTATCGTTGGCATTTTCATTTCTTAACCCCTCAAGTACTTAAGCTATGCTATTTTCTTGAAATAATTTGTAATAATAAGCTATAGTTAATTCAATTGAATGTAAATTTGTATTTTTCGGTCTCTATATAGCGGAAATGATTATAAGTTCATTGTGTATTTTCTAAACTTTGGTCCATTCTCAATTATGGGAAAATATTTATTGTCTTCATTTTTATTTCAATAGATAGATCATTAGTGCGCCTCACGCATTATATTTTAGTAGTATCAAGAACTGAAAGTAGAATGGTCATTTATTTTTGGTTGCTTGTGATTATTTATTCCCAATTCTCGTGTCTCAATAGTAATGTATATACTAATTAGCACGCAAAACTAGTAAAGATAGCTTTTAGAAAGTGCAAAGTTCTATTTGAATGTGGAAATATTACACCGATGCTCCATTTTTAATTAAAATTTGGTTTCACTTTTGCTTTAAATATTTTATAGATTAACAGAGTGTTTGGCTAGCATCTAGATAACTTTTTTGGATTATAATCTGTCACATGGTATCATTTCATTGGTTTCACTTTTTCAAAAAGTCAAAAAGTAAAAGTCAAGTAGCAATTTTTTACTTGTTACAAAAAGTAACCAATAAAATGATTTCACGTAGTAGATTATAATCCAATAAATAATCCAACTCCTTGCCAAACACTTTGTAAGTTACTTGAAATCATCCAATCATAGGGTTTATTTTTATTGCAAAATAAATTTACTAATTTCTTATTTTATATGTTGGTGGATAATGTTTCACTGTCAAAAGTACTAGAAATGGAGTCCGATTCATCTACTAGAATTGGAATATAAAATTAATGAAATGTTATATTTAGAAATCAAATCTTAAAGTGGACCTTTCCAATAACATGAGTTGAGTTTCTTATCTATACGAAAAATGAAGGTGAATAATTATCTTTGTTTGTAGGACAAAGGGAGTATCGCATTTCTAAAAAGTGTAATATGTGGAAAAGAGGGGCACTTAAGCGCACTTGATAAAGCGTGACAAATGCATGATAAAACGCAAGACGTGGCGAAGCATTAAGTCTAAACATCGAGTATAAGAGCCACTTAAGCGACGCTTATGTGAGCTTTTTAAAATGTTGAGGTATAGAGCTACTAATTAACGATATTTCTAATATATATCCTCCACATTCTTGATATTAAAGGAGGGTTTGGTCTATTTTCCTATGAAGAATGATTTTTAAACCAGTTGGGAGACAAAAGGAAGCTTGAACAGCATCGCTCCATTCACACATGAAAGTCTGAGGGCCCAAAGAAAAAAGACTAACCCAACCGAAATCCCATGTTTTTACATAGAAGTAACAAATTTGCAGTTTTCGGATCAAAGCAAGACCTAGAATTTCATTTTTCGAACTATTTGTACTAAATTGCACAGACATGAGCAGAAACGACATCAACAATTGCATCAAATGACATACAAACTAGAGCAGAAAACAATAACCAAAACAAAAAAAAAAAAAAACAGACAATACAGCAAGAAATTAAGACGTGTTCATGATCCCCGCCACCCGAAACAACCGGAAACAACAGCGTGCTTTAGTTTTTGAAAGAAGCAAGCGAAGATTTGGCGCTTTATGGCTCCTCGAACGGGAATCGAGTAATAAATACGCGTTTTCATGATCCTCTTGGGCTTGTCTGGGAACGGGGAGTGAGGGAACTCCAAATATTTCTCCATCTTCTTTTTCTGGGCAGGTACTTGCTTTTGAAAAATGCGTAAATAGCACGTAGAGAGATAAGAGATATATATAGTCAAGGCACCTGCAGCTAAAACAGTTAAAACGCCTCGAACTTCCTTCGTTCGGTGTAGATTGACCAATCGCGATACTGTTCCACGACTTCATTTTTCTTGTTGCAATTCTGGTTTGGTATGCTTCTTGTCACTTATTATGAAGCACTTACGGTCTAGTAATATATAACACGAATTTCTACTTGCAAAGGATCAAGTCGTAATAGTGAGTAAAGATTATTGGCTTGATATGAAATAAATTCAAGAAATTTTAGTGTTTGTTTGATTCGCATTATTGAAATCAAATTATAATGTGAAATTATAATTAGTTGAAATGAGTGGTGGAGATTTAGTTGAAATTTGAAATGTGTAGTGATAATTGAATAGTTATCAAATCACTAGTAAAATCAGTAGTACATTAAATTATAATGTGAAAGGATAATGAGAATCAAACTTAAACTTTCTTTGCAACTTTTTTCTTATCCGCCATATTCTCCACCCAATATTTTTCGATCATCGTCAAATTATTATTGTATACATATATCTTCATTGAAGAACCATACGTCAACCTTTTACACCGATCGACAACTTATATGTGGACTTAAGGGAATCAATTTATTATTAAATGGGACATTTGATTCTACATGCGGGATAGAATCGTCTTTAGGGTATTCTTGGAGTACTTTTTTTTTTTTTTTACTTGATTGTTAGATTTTATTGAACTACCACAGTAAGAAGCAAACGAAGATTTGGCGCTTTACGGCTTGAATAATGCTATTTTTCTGGACCGGAGACTAATCTCCAATCTAGTTATTCTTTTCTTATTGTCTGTTGAATAAATAACAATCTCATGTATTTATGCATTTTAATCCATCTCCCAATATAGTGATACTAAATAGATTAGAGACTGATCTGTAATTTAGATAAATAGTATCATTCTTCTGGCTTCTTGTACAAGAATCTTGTAATAATTGTGCTTTTTCATTATCCTCTTCGGCTTCATGGTTACCGACCATATGAATTTAAAGACGTGTGCTCTTCCGATCTATCGAATTTTTGAATGGTTGTGGTTGACTTTAATTAATTATTACTATATTCAACTTTTTTTTTTTGCACCCAATTATTACTATATTCAACTGAACTCCAGTATGTGAAAGTTTGATGATAATAATAAAGGGAAATTTATGAAAGACGCCCTATGTCTATAGTGTATTTACAATTTGCATATTTTGTTTTAAGAAATTATGATTTATATCTTGTGTTTCATTTAATGTTAACGAGACATGCCTTTTGTTGAAAAAATAAAAAATAATCAAAAATTATTTATTTCGACAAAAATATCTTTTTATGACTAACAATCACATCTCATCTATATATATATATATATATTAAATAACAGTTTGTTTGGCGTAATTGTAATTTTGTCTAGCGCAATTACAAAATCTTTCCCGCTTAAATCTCTATTTAGCACAATTGCTTATAATGTCATACCACACTGGTTGTCACTTTTAATAAAAAAATTGTTAAAAATGTAATAGTGAAGAATTGAATTCACAACCTACATGTTGAGTAATATGCTTTTAAACCACTATGTCAACTCTTTTATTTGTTAATAATTTTCATTTATATATTATTATTCTCGCATGTTTCCACTCAAAGAGAATATTATTGTTAACCACATATATATTTAAAAGCTAATTATATTGACACTACTTCTTTTATTAATCTCACTAATTTTTCAAATATACTAAAATGGTCAAAATTAAAATGACAAAGATAGTCATTTCATTCTTAACAATTATAAATGTTTCTCCCCTAATATATTCTTTCCCCTACGTGTACCAGAAAAACCCTAATCAATCTATTTAAATTTATATAATAAAAAGCTATAAGAATCGAAAATGAAAATTTCATTTATTTTGCACAAAAATAAATTATCACAAGCTATTACCGTAATTAATAAGTCAATTTTTCTACAACGTTTTAATTCATTTTATTTGCAGAGTCTCTAAATTCATAAACTATGAAATTGTATTTATAGAAGAAATAAATAATCAATGTAAAATATATTATTAGATAAGTTAAATAATATTAAATAAGTTAGATGATATAAATGTAAAATATAGTAAAGCATTAATCGAGTACATGAATGGGTAACTATTAATATATTATTAGTAAAACATTAATTTAACGTGTCAAATACTAAATCAAAAATGTATATTTACTGCTTTTGTTATGCAAATCCAATGGCACATATTGAACCACTATTTTATTGTTCATTATTATTGAATTTTTTTAGAATTAGTCTTCCTATGTAATGTACGGGTAAGATGCTAGACTAATAATTCCTATAATTGATTATGATTCGATCATTTGATTGTTAATTATTATAATTTTATATAGGTTGGACTTGTGAACTTGAATGACGTGTTTGGAAGGGACACAAAATTATAGAGTCAATTATACAATTAAATTTATACTCAATACTCAGACATTTCACTACAAATACCCAGTGGTAATTTGTGATTCGCAAATCAATTTGTAATTCTAGACAACGTAACTAGTATATTGTATTTTATTTATGACATGATATTTAAAAAACAAACTTACATGTCAATTTTGATACGACTGTACACTATAACTCTAACGATTGTCATTATAAAATAATGTTACTTTTTTAAGGATTATATTTATTATTTGTTAGGCTAAAGTAACAATGTGATATTATCGATACTTGCACAAAATAAAACGAGATCGGAAGAGCGTCGTGTAAAAGGGGTATGTCCAAAGTACTTTCTTATATGGGTATAAAAATTTTTATTTGAATGAGTATCGAGATAATACGGGTATATACATGCCTGAGACATATTATTAGACTATTAACTAATAATATTAAATAAGTTAGATTATTGAAAAATAAAATATAGTAAAACATTAATCGAGTACATAAAAAGATAACTATTAATATGTTATTAATAAAATATTAATTTAACGTGTCAAATACTAAATCAAAATTGTATATTTACTGATTTTGTTATGCAAATCCGATCGGTACGTATCTGTGTAACGCATGCGTGAGACTTCTTTCGATTCCACCATTAGCAATGACATTGGTGTTATATGATATTTTCTGGTATCTTGGTATCCCGTCTTTGAAAAGACTTCTTTTGTTGCATTTAGTGACAGTTATACTTTATTTTTACTTTCAGCTTTTCATTTAAAGTAGACACGGGTACAATATAAAATATGATATTGTTTTCTTTTAAATACTACAATACAATTATATATAAATACATATATGAATAAAATGAATTATGTCATATAAATAATTTTTAAGTTTTTCTGTATGAGCTCATTCTAATTATTCTTGCTGGCTCTGTTCGCAACTCGAATTTTGCTATCTAAATTTATTGTCAATGTGAATTATATGAATCTCTTTTATTTTATCAATTATCTGAGATATTTTTTGTTTCTGTTGTCACTAAAGAAAAAAGAAACATAAATTATGACAATATTAATTGTATCAAATGTCACTAAATTTTTACTTTACTTGTAAATGAATAGATGATATTTAGTTGTCAATAATTAAAAGAAGATCTTTAATTTAATAGGAATTGGGTCTCTTGACTTCAATTATCAACAATTATATCATTAAAGTTATACGTAATTACACGAAGGTAACTTTCTTAACGCTATATTATTATCTTATCATCATCAAATTATAGTATCAAATAATAAGAAAATGATTACTCTAAATAACACATTTTACTGAAGAGGAAAAGTAGAAGAATAATTTTAGGGTTCACAAAGCGTTTAACGTCTATTTTGACATATAATTTTAAATAAATTTTAACCGATTGTCATGCATTGCAGAGATGTTCATACTATTATTTCATCATATTCTAATAACAACTTTCACTGAAAGTCTTTACAAATCTGAATTCTTGAATGAGATATGATACTCTAGAATTTTCAGCTATTAATTGAAGTTAAAGATCAGTATTCCTAGTATATTATTATATAATTTTTATCATTCGACTATATTGTGTAGTGGTTTGAGACTTATAATATCAAGATATAGAGATCGCATTATTTAGGTAAAAATTCTATCTGGATCAGATGCAGGTGATAAACTTTTTATTATAAGAAAGACTCTGATACCATTTGGCAAGACTTCCTTTTATAGTACAAATTACATTTGTAAATGTCATTATTTTTATATTCTTTTATGACATCAAGTATAAACTACTCTTGATGTATGACTCTTTCATTAGATCTCTACCTGTACATCGCACGGGTGAAAAATATAGTATATTATGTTATATAACACTTTACATACTATTTCATTCTCTCTCAAAATATATTATATTAAATTAAAAATTCTTTTATCAAATTTTTTTCTTTCCCACTTTTATTAGGAAATAATTTTTTTAAATTAATTGTATGATAATTGAATTATAATAAGCAATTTGAGAACAAGGTGTCGTCGTCATTATCAATACTGAAAATATTTACATTTTTATAACAAATAATTTTACTCTTTGATTTTCTTATTTTTAGATCGGAAAAATATATAGGAATAAAGATGAAAAACACACAGTTAACAAAAAATGGAAAAAAAATAAAAGTTACAAAATAATACTAACTATTTTTTTTAATACATCGAGTGAAACTTATACACTGAAGGTTAAGGATGAATTAATATTTTCTCATATTTTATAGACTAAAATTAGAAAAATAAAATAAATTTAATCTATATCTTCTAAATGGTTAGTGAACATTCACATTGGTAGTGTTAAATTAGGTTGTTAGTAGAATTGTTAGTTACCGATCTCAAAAAATAACTTACATTAGTGGTGTTAAAATAGTTGTTAAAATAATTGTTTTAATAAGTTGCTAGCTTTATTGTTAAAGTTAACAATAAACTTAACACCTTATATGGTAATATATATTTCATCTTTTTTTTATTTTAATTAACTTGGGATTGACCCACCCTTTATGTTTTTTTATTTTACTTAAATTGGGATTGACCCGCCTTTGACTATTGAATTAATAGTTAAATTTAACACTTTTAGCTAAGGTCACCAATGTAACACAAATTAGTAGTTAAATTTAAATTGTTTATGTATTTTTTAACTATCACTAAAAACTCTACTTTTTGCTTATGTAGATAATTAATTTTAATACTACCAATATGGATGCTCTAAAGTGGTTATTAAATATAAGATATAAGGTGTGATTTGTTAGTTATAAATACTGATAATTTCGTCTAAAGAAAAATATTTTAAAATTTTTTCAATAAAAAGTGTATTTTGTTAATACTAAATAAAATATAGTGTGTAAATTATTTTTTCCAAAAACACGGTATGCAAATTGTAAATAGACTATAATTATAATGTGTATTTCGTTAACTTCCCTAATAATAATCATGATGTGAGGATAATTATAAATTAGGGTCCGGTCAGTTTGGACCCGAATTATAAGTAGTTTCGTACTTCCGGTAGTTATTCTCATTAGAGTAATTTACACCTAACTAGGGATGGCATCGTGACGAGTATTACCCGATACCCGCAGGTACCCACCCTCTTAAGTATTGGGGCGGGTACGAGGTAAAGGATTTCTCCCTGAAGTCTTATAGGGTCGGGTAATGGCCGCCCCAACCCGCCCTGACCCGATACCCGATTCTTTTTTTTTTTGGAAAAAAATCTAAACCTAAGTAATAAGTTGGTGAGGATTTGATCCCAGATATCCAAGATGGAAATAATAAACTTTAACCATCCCGACTAGTACCTTTTTTGTTAAATTTTTAACTAACCTTAATAATTAATTCATTCAAGATTTGAGTTTTCTTAAAATAAAAAAAATAATTCAAAGACAAACCAAAACATGCCCCTAAATCAACTCCACTCCTCTCGTCTCTGTCCAACTCGAACCTTTCAACTCCAAGTCTCCATTAGTCCACTAAATCCCAAAGTCTCCACTGTCGAGCCGCTCCATTCTTTTTTTTTTTTAAAGAATTTTTTTCCTTAACGGGCGCGGGTAATAAGTAATTTTTTCGTACCCACCCCAAACCTCCCTCATCTGGCACCCGTCCATACCCGATTGAATCGGGTACGGGACGGGGGTTTCCTTAACAGGACGGGGGAAGGCATACTCGCCCCGAACCCGCCCCATTGCCATCCCTAACGTCCCCAACCTTTCAGGTATTTATAGATTATATCCCCAACCTTTAATTCTACTTGTGTGGATCCCTAACCTTTCCCAAAATCCTCAGCTAAGTCCCACGGAAACCATCCACTCTACTATTAGTCAACACCAATTCAAATATATAACCGGGGGTAATTTAGGTAGAATACAAAAAATGAATATTTTAATTTAAAAAAATAAAAATAAAAAATTTTTTAAAAAAAGAAGAAAATGGAAAAAAAAAATCTGCTACCATTTCTCCCCTGGCTGCCACTCCACCCCTACTGCCATTCCTAGCAGCCAAAGGGCTGCCCGAAATGGCAGCAGATCCCTCTCCTTTTCTTTCTTTTTCTTAATTTTTAATTTTTAATTCCATTTTTAAAATTAAAATATTCATTGTTGTATTCTACCAACATCACCTCTGGTCATATATTAGAATTGGTGTTGACTAACGGTAGAGTGGATAGTTTCTATCCATAGGGATGTGGCAAAGGATTTTGGGAAATGTTGGGGATCCACATAAGTTGAATTAAAGATTGAGTACGTAATCTATAAATACTTGAAATGTTGTGGACGTTAGGTGTAAATTACCCTTCTATTTATATCATCATCTGCTAAGTACGGGATGATTATTGTTATAATAATTTATTTATTATGCATTCGATTAAAAGAAAACAAATGACACGAGATGTATATAAATGAAAGTGATTATAATTATAGTGTATGTGGTTCGAATTATGTCATATAACAGTTGAATGTTCAAGTTTTGATCAGTAAGAGGTTAGGTTCGAACCACACTTATCCCTCCCTTAATTTTCCTCTCTTCTACCCTCTTATCAAGAAAAGAACTACTATATGATTATAGTGTCTGAACGAATCTAAACTAATAATATTGATCTCCTCTACTCTAATAATAATCCGATGCATGAGAATTGATAAAATGTTAGCATTGTTGTTTTCTTCTAGAACGATAAATCTATTTGTACATATGTTAGCTTTGTTGTTTTCTTCTAGAACAATAAATCTATTTGTACATACCATTTTTACTTAATTTTATACATATTTGCATGTGGTCATGTGATGACCTTTGATTTGAACTTGACGTAATGTGTCAGAAAAATGAGAACTTGTCCAATGTCCTGTGTGTAATAAATTACGTAAATTATTACTTACAAATAGACTTGTTCTTTGCGAGATAGAAACACTTCAATGGCCTCGGCAAATACTTTAGAAATAAATAAACAGAGACTTTGCTTTCGGAGTGAAAAGCCTAAAAATGATCTCCCACTAGATTTCTAGTGATCACTGACGCCAAAGACAAGAGATTGGTGAAAACAGTAGGTATCTTTTTTCATTCAAGTTACTTAAAAACGATTGGAAACGGTTGATACTTAATCTGAGTAGTCATGAACACACGCGTCACACATGATTTAATCCCAATTATGTGTCCAATAGCGCAAGTTTAGTATTATTAATTTACGTATGTGGGATAAGGTAAATGATAAATAAGAACGAAAATTAATTTTTTAAGAATAATTCTAGTTGGACAAAATAAAGGATAACAAGTTAGACAAAATGGACATGTGTCATGTGTGATTAGTATTGATGTAAAAGTAATGTGATGTGTTAAAAAACAGAATTGTGACATGTGTCAGTTTTTTTAGAATTTTTGTATGGATTTTTATTCAAATAGCACAACTCATTTTTTAATACAAAAAGCTCATCGAAATTGAAATGAAAAACTAACTAGGACGTAAGCAAATTGTTTTAGAGTGAGGATATTAATTATTTATTTAATTTTAATGAAAAGAAAATGGTAATCAAATTAAATAAATTGCAGATTAAAATGAAATAAATTAAGAAGTTTTAAATAAAATTTATTTTCAATTGAATGAAACATCTGCAAGGATATTAATTAATTAGCTTTAATTTGAAAAGAAAATGAAAATCATATATTAAGTAAATTGGCCCGGATTACATTGAGGATAATTAAAAAAGTTACAAATAAATTTATTTTCAATTGAGTTGAAATGTAAAGGAAAATTGTCAGCATTTAGGACGGCACGTTGGTCATTTTACGTTTAGGCCCCAAACTCAGAGGCGCCATTTTTTTGTGTTGGCGTCCCTAAACATTATGGCATTTGGCACAACTATAGTCCCATTTTACAGAAGTCATCGTCCATTTAAGCCGTTGAGTCTCAAAACCCCTACCAAAAACTTTAGAGCACTAAGGTATAATATAATCACCTTGGCACCCAAATAGCAATATAGTCCCTTTTTTATTTCTATGATATGATGCTCCTCAATTGGAACATAATTTATATAAAAAAAATTTAAATTAATTGGTAAAGTAGATGTTAATATTTCCTTGAATAATGTTGAGAAATGAGCAGTGCTATTTGTAAATATAATGTATACAATATTTATACATACACTCATGAATAAATTTGTACATACACTCATGAATTTTCACACCCTCAAAAGAAAGATGATGTTGAGGACATTTAAATAAATACAATGTACTGTCAAAAAAAAATACAATGAGTTTGTACAAATTTATATATAAAATACGTACAAATAACATTTCCATTTTTTTTCTAACAAAATAAATAACATTTCTTAATAATGGTAAAATGGTTGGAAAGCTGCAAACCATTCCCTGTAAAAATAGTGGAATTTTTTTTTCTTAAACATCTACTAGTAGTGAGTAGTTGTAGTCTTGTAGATGTGGACATTATTCCTACTTGATAGAGAATGGCTAATTAGGCAGTTGCTTCAGGTACTGTGCTAATTTAGTAATTGACATGACACACATGCAAAGAAAGGCACCAAACTAATACACGATACCTCGATCTCGACCGTAAATATTCGATGATCCTCATCATTCAAATTTAACGGTCCTAGGTTTGGCAACATGTCTCGATTGGCTAAATCTATAAATATGCCTTTGAATGCAAATAAAAATGATAACAGGCACCCCTCAAACAATATGTCTTATAAATTAGGTTTTCAAGGAAGAAATTCAACACACACCAGCAACATGTCTCGATTGGCTAAATCTATAAATATGTCTTTGAATGCAAATAAAAATGATAACAGGCACCCCTCAAACAATATTGTGGGGAGAAGATTTTCTCTTTCCACCTCTTTTCTCGAGTTCGTCTCTCCTATTAACCGTCTGGTGGCGTGTAAAGACATGCGCCGTGTGGCATGTGTCTTTAAATGCCACATGTCCATCTGGCGGTATAATGTCACAAGACATTTGGCAAGATGTCAAAATCACTATTTTCTCTATCTGGCTCCATCAAATAACACTTTTAGTCTCTCAATTCTAAAATCACACAAAAAAAATCTATAGAAAAAATAGAAAACTTGTTCAACAAATTGCCTCAAATTACGATGCTAACAGCAACACTCAAAATTACCTTACATCGTGTTGACGGTATATATGGGAATCACGATCAAAAGGTCATTGTTTGTGCTTTCACTGTAAGAAATTCTAGAAAATCAGAAGAAAATCTTGATCGTTGGAGATCACAAATTGTTGATACTCTTCGATCAAATAATATCCATGGCTATTGTATCGTTATTAGAAATCCCTAAAATTTCCAGTGAGTGATCAAAGAGAGGATAGAAGGGAGATAACAGAGGATTTCAACGGAAAACAATACAATACACAACATTCTCTTTTTCTTCTTTAAAATCTCTCCCCTTTTTTTGATATTTTATATAAATCGATGTCATAGTTTTTACTTGAAATTTGCAGGCACACTTCATAACAAGATTGGAGCTATTACTTGAATTTGAACATTCGAGTAAAACCTTATATTATATTATTATAATACAATATATAAGGAGCTAAATTATATTATCTTAGCCAAACCTTCCACTATCAGAAAATTTAAATCCTAATAAATATATTAAAAATTTAAAAGAAGATGTCTATCGAATCAAATTTTACCATTCAAGTGTGGACATAAAGGGAAAATTTTCAGTGATCCAAGAGCACTGAAGACACCAATTAAGAATCCACATGTGGGTGTTAAAGCCCAAACTAAATAACAAATTGAGACTTCAAAACCCACATATAAGTTTTTAATTGGTCTGGAGCACTGAGTCCAGTGCTCCTAGAGAACTAAAGATTTTCTCAAATATAAATATCAGGTTACAATACTTCTCACTGTGTCATAGGCTACCAACAAAATTTAGAGTGAATCACTATCATCGCTTTCAAGACGCCTGGTATTCATTATTATCACTTTCAATCTAGTGACAATATATTGTTCTAACATAATATGTTTTGTGAATAATTTATGCCTCTGTAACGCCCATGTGTAAAACTAATTTATCATCAAATTAATATATTATTCACTTTATGGTACGCCAATGGGAGATATTATTATGGATACTAATATATACAAAATAATAGCAAAAACACGTGCATAACACGTGCCACCTCTAGTTTCAATAAATGTGTCCCTTTTACACCGTTAATGGGGGTGTTTCAGAAGCGAACAGTATATTTGAACTCTCACCCCATTGAAGAAGAGTTGTGCTATTTGAATAAAAACAAATACAAAAAATCTAACAAAATTGACACATGACACAATTCTTTTTTTCAACACATCACATCACTTTTATATCAACACTTATCACATAACCCACATTTGAATTTTGTCACCTTTTTTGTCTCCCTTTTTGTCCAGCTAGAATTTTTCATTGAAGAAATCCTCAATTTTATGATGAGTACTATTTTTACTAAGACAGGGAATGCTGGTAATATCATCCTGAGCTATAGTGATTTAAAATGAATAATGTTATTTATCTAGACTAAAGATCAGTCTTCAATTTAATTGTCATTTTTTTATTGGTAGTTGAATAAACTAATGCTCTCATTTATTTATTCATATCTATCAATCATTCAATGGAATGACACCAATTAAACTGAAGATCAGTCTCCAATTTAGATAAATAACATTACTCATTTAGAATTAAATTGTTGTATTTGTATACTCATTCTCCACCCACTGATCCATTTTAGTTATTTTGTTCCTTAACATTTATACATTACTGCTTTTGGCAATTAAGTATAAAGTAGATATATATTAATGTAAACTATATATCATGTGTATTGTCCCCTCAAAAAAAAAATGTAAACTATCATGTGACAACATTTAATTTGATTTTTCAAAAGTTAAAAAAATATATATATTACGATTTGATTTTTTACCAACAAATACTAATTTTTATTTTAAAAAAAGTGAACGAATAAGATGGTTCCACTTTATTACCATTTATAATACAATTGAGCTTATAATCAATTCGCAAACCCTCTTAGTGAATTTCACTCTTTCTTCGCATGCAGTACTGGTCTCCAATAAAAAACCATGAATATGCTTGACAAAAAAAATTAGATGTGGAAAAGACACTTATGTTTACAAACTGTTTTTGTTTAAAAATGGAAATAAAATTTGTTAGAATGAGTAGTTGAAAATTGTGTAGTACAAATGAATCCTCATAAATATGTTTTTTTTTTTTTTTTTTTGCAAACCTCGTCATAAATATGTTGATGTGATTATAACTTTTATTTTAAAATAAAAATGGTTAATTAGTCAAAAATCAACATGTGCAATTTACATGGGGTACCACCTTTTTTTGTTGGTGAGATTATGCAAGACACGCAAATCAACGGGTCTATCGTCTACGTTTTCAATCATCATTATTCTAACAAAGAGTCTCTATGCAAAATGTCTTCTTCACTTCTTTTGTAAGTTGTGTGTAAAATCTCTCATCCATCCGACACTACATCGTTCCAAAAAAAAAAAAAGAAAAATCATATTCTTCATTCTTCTTATCTTCTCCCCTTTTGCTGCCCTGTCTCCGGCGCGAGAGAGGGGTGACGTGTCTTCTTTTCTCTTCTCTATCACCTTTCCACTTTTTGTCTCTGTTGACTGTAATTAAGCACAAAATGACACGGAAACGACGCCATTTATTTTCTGCTAATGTTTCTTCATTAATATGTTGTTTTAATGTACATTTTCACAAATTGTTATTAAAACTCACAACAACGGACGTTTAAGAGAATCTATAATGCAAAAATATTAGGAGAATTTTTTTTTTTACAAATGACAACTGATGATATATGTATAGGTTAGCAGCAATAGGAGGGTGATAATGACAAATTAGGAGAGCCGGGGGTGCCCTTCTCGAGCAGGTTAACCAGAGTACTGATGTTACTTGATTTTGGAATCACTTGTAAATCACCCGTAGGGATATATATGGCTTAACGAACGGTGTCAGGGTAAGCTCACCTCTCTTAAATAGAGGATGGGGTGATACTCAAACGGGCTATGAACACTTTATATATTCTTTCTACTTTTTCTCCATTGATCGGTTTTTATTATCGTACAACAATCTAAAATCCGTTTTAATCAACTCGGATCAACAGTAAAATCTATATGTGGATGTGGTGGAGCCATGATTTTCATTCAGTGCGATGGGCATGCATGAATTAATAACAATGTGTGTATAATGCAATTTCATAAACAAACATTAATAAAATGACTTACTATTATTATTTGAGAGTTTTCATACTTCCAAATCAATGTAAAATAACTAATCCTATATATATATATATATATATTCGTAAAAAGAAACCACAAAATACATTATTTAACAAATCACAAACTATAGTTTGGAAAAAAAATCACATACTACAAATTTACCGGAATAAAAAATCAATAATCATTAACCATTACAATGAACTCAAAGTTTAATTAAGAGGAGGGAAAGAAAAGAAAGAAACAAAGACATGTGAAAAAGTTCATGATACGTGTAACAATGTCTGTTATACTCGTAGCAATCTATCTTTATATTACATATGTTACAACGTTTGTTACTTATGTGACAAACAATCTTGTGTATGTAACAGCTTTTATTACATGTAACAGCTTTTATGTAACATACCGTGCTACATATGAATTAAAACGCACAACGATTTATATTATATAAAGTTAAAAAGAAAAGGGGAAAAAAGAACAGAAAGAAAGAAAAGAAAAGCAAAAAAAATAAAGAAAAAAAGAAAAAGAAAAGTAAAAAGGACAAAAAAAAAATAAAAGAAAATCCAGTCACCGGGCAACGGGGCATAGTGGGTGGGGGAATGGAGCTGTTTAAAAAATATATCTATCTATATCGATACTATATCTAAAAGAGAATGTGTGGGGGAAATATTTTTAAACAATGTTACCCTCACTAATATTTCATAATTCCAAATATGTTCTTGAAGTAAATATATTCTTAAGTTATAGTATAATATTTTATAACTAGATAAATTTCACATATCGTCTCCAATCTTTGCACTTAGAATTGCCTAGGTCCCAAACCTTTTTTTAGCGTGTTGGGTCCTCAACCTTTCATAAATGCGCACAAAATGTCTCTTTTAACAGAATTCGTCCAAGTTTTCGTTAAGTGGTAGATAAAATTACCTTTATACCCTTACCTTTTAAATTAAAAAAAAAAGAATTTTTTTTAAAGAATTAAAAAAAAAAGGAAAAACCCCACCCCACCCCACCCCATCGGCAATCTCTTAGGCTGCCGAAAATGACAGCATTCTGTGGCCGCTGAACGGCAGATGAAAGGGGGAGAGACTCCCCTTTTAGTCGCCGGAATGATGAAAGGGGGAAAGTCTCCCCCCTTTCAGCTGTTGGAAATGGTAGCATTCCGGCTGCCATAGAATGTTGCCATTTCTGGCAGTCTAAGAGATTGTCGGTGGGGTGGGCTAGGGTTTTTTCTATTTTTTTATTTTTTTAATTTTTAAATTCTTTTTTTTTTAATTTAAAATGTAAGGGTATAAAGGCAATTTCATCTACCACTTAAAGGAAATTTGGACGGATTTTATTAAGAGAGACCTTTTGTGCACATTTATGAAAGGTTGAGAACCTACCCCACTAAAAAAAGTTAGGTATTTTGATGATTCTAAGCGTAAAGGTTGTGGACGATATGTGAAATTTACCCTTTATAATTTAATATATTTTTAAACCTAATTGAGTAATTAAACTACATTAATGTTATAAGATTAGTTTCCTTTATTTTTTTTTCTATTGAAACGGAAAAAAGGGACAAAAGAAGCCTAACCACCACATAATGCTTATATCCAAGTTTTCAAATGATTCATATACTCAATTATTAATAATTATTTCCATTAGAGTTTCCACCTCTCTATTATACTTCTGCTATCATATATAAATATACCTTTAATGTCCTTGGACAACATATAATCTTGTTTTGATGCTTCAAATTTTTTATTGGTGTACTTGAAATTTAATATATGTATCGATACACTGGTTGGAATGAGACATGTTTTGGATAGAAAGTCACACAAGCATTTTTTAAACAATAATCAAAACAACAATTATCTTTTTGTTTATGATGAGATTTTATATAAGGAGTTCTTGATTTTTTTTTTCTTGAATTAAATTTTTCTAGCTATTAATCTATTCCTACCATTATTTTGTAGTTGCATTGTTTCAATCTTTCTTTCTCCAAAGGGAAAGGGGTAATTTTGCAGCAAGTTTATAAGGGCGGCATTATTTTATGAATGAATATACAACCAAAAATTTGGAGCAAGTTGTCCCGGTGTTATATGTTATGCTTAAAGTTTTAAGTTGCTTCTTTTGATATGTATCATATTGTTTCATCTAGTAACAAGCAATAAATTGGTATATGGTTTACTTTAGTATCGTGACTTCTGCAACATTCTATAGGTGAAGAGTTAATTTACTCAATACTAATTTTGTAAAAATAGTGTTTTAAAACTAATTAATAATTGGTTTGTGCGCATTGCCAAGGTTGATTTTGTTTGCATTATAAAGACAATGCTCATGAATGTTAATTGACAATATTTCTTACTCGTTACATTAAAAAGAAAAAGATAAATAAAGAAGTAAAAAAATAGTAACGTACATTGTTACATGCATGTAACATGGTACTTTAACAGTATTTTTGAATAATAAAAAAGGGTTAGGTAGTATGTATGGAAATAATTTAGAAAATCAATGAAAAGATGAAACTTCGAAAATGACCAAACGCAAGACGTTTTGCGGCATATGGCCTGTTAACATTGGACAACTTACACACAGTGGGACAACCCACATGTGGATTGTCCAACATTAACGCGCCATGTGTACGTCTAGCGGCACATACGTCTGGTATTTGAGCATTGCTTGATGAAATTTCCCCTTTTGAGATTTAGTTTTGGTTCATGTTGGGTTTGAAATGCTGAAATTGACTAAAGTCGGGATTAGGTTGGGCCCAAACCCGATCCAACCGATCAGTGCCCATCTTATTATTAAGGGTAATTTTCACTCTAAGCCCCTAACCTTTTAACTTTGTTTAAATTTTGTCCTCATTTTTTTTTGGTCTAATCCTTTTCATTTATTATCGTATTATGTCCCACAACGTAACTTTTCATCCCCGACCTTTCAATTTTCACTCTAAGTCCCCAATCTTTTAATTTTGTATCAGTTTTGGCCTCATTCTTTTTTGAGCCCCCTAAGTCACCAACATTTCATTTATTATCGCATTAGGTCCCCGATGTCACTTTTTCGTCCCCAACTGTTCAATTTTCACTATTACCCGTTATCCAAATGACTATTAGGCCATTGCTTCTTTATTTCCACTATAGGTCCCCAACCTTTCTATTTTTATACTATTTTGTCCCTATTATTTTTTCGATGTATAGGAGTTCCAATCTTTCATATTTTGTCGTGTTATATCCCCATCAACACTTTTCATACATAATATTTTAATTTTTACTGTTAATACTATTAACTATTTAAATAAAAAATAAAGAATTATATAAAATAGGGTTAATTACACCTAACTCACTCCAACACAACCCAATCGCAACAATCGGAATCGAAAATAATGATAATAAAAAAAATTGATCTATAACGGTCTCGATAGAAATCAAATTCACGTCGAAGAAATTTGTCGATCCAAATATCAGCGTGACGAATACGATCTGATTTTTTGATCTACAAAAAATCACATGGCGGATACAAATTGGGTAGGTCCATACCAAAAAATTGATTTTTGATTTATCAAAAATAAACATAGTCATGATACTTTATTCTAATTTCATTTCTTGTCTCTTATTGTGATTTTCACCTTACTTTGCCCTTGATTTGTTATCTGTCTCAATCAAATATAATCTACCAATTGTGGATCCACAAAAAATTAGAATTAGCATATTAATGTTCTGTTTCATTTTTGTAAGTTAAAAATGATTTTTTATCCACCCTGATCCATATCCACTATGTGATATGTGACGAATCAAAAAATCCGATCAAATCTGTTATATCGACTCTCAGATCAGAAACTTTTTTACTCAAATAAGGTATCTATCAAATTTGGTGTAGATCGAATTTTTTGTTATCATTACGGGCTAAGATGTTTAAAGTTCTTATTTTATATACTCCTTTATTTTTAATTTAAATAATTAAAGGTATAATAGTAATTTTAATAGGAGTTAAAATTAATAATTGAAAGTTTGAGGTTGGAAGATGTTATTAGCGACGTAATACGACAACAAATGAAAGGTTAGAGGTTCTATATGCCTAAGAAATAATGGGGACAAAATCGTATAAAAATAGAAAGGTTGGGGACCTATTGTAAAAATAAAGAAGCAAGGGCATAATAGTTAATTCTATAAGGGCTAATAGTGAAAATTGAAAGGTTTGAGACGAAAAGTTACGTTGATGACCTAATGGAATAATAAATG
>CAVNYN010287955.1:464-29254 GCA_963692815.1 Nyctanthes arbor-tristis | reverse complement strand
TCAACTGTTGGTATTATAACAAATCACTCCATGTGAACTCAAGAAGGTAACACCATATACTCTTGCACAATTGTGCAAGCCATCTATATAACATAGGTGTGCAAGCTTCGCTCCACTAATTTTGAAAGACGAAACCATCCTCTGATAACCAAGAACTAGTCGATGAGATGAGAGTAAGCTCAAGTTTCAAAATGATAACAAAAATTTTGAAACCTAAGTCTTCTTACTGCACTAGTTATGCACTACACTCTTTAAGGATTCTCCAAAATGTGAAGCTACATATTTTTGTAGACAAATAATTGGCATGTACATACGCCAGCGGAAATGAATAACCGGGCCAACGGATAGACCAAACTATCATGCCACAGCACTGGCTAAGTGGTGGAGCTACTGGGAGCTCTATGTGATGCTATCATCGCTTGATTCATCGCTGCAATTTGATCCAATAGTTGATTGATTTTCTGCGAATAGATTCAATAATTATTCCAGAGTAGCAAATTGGATTGGGATTTTACACGAACAGCTTGAAGGCGCGGAAGAAACTAACCTCATCTTTCTCCTTGATGACACGCATAAGCTGACCCGTAGTGTTTCCCTGCGCCGTAAATCTCCTCCGCCGCCAGAAATATAGAAACAGTAACAGCATTCCCGCCATTCGGAATGTAAATGTCAAAGAAACCATTCGCACCGAAGCCAAATTTCTACAAATGACACTGAGGGTGTAATTTACCTTGGAACGCAGTATTTCCACCCATGAATCGAACCATAGCGCTACATGAGACGCGGAGCTAGCCTTGGGACTGAGTAACGGAGGAGACGGGCTCACCGCACTGGAATCCGATGGAGAAAATGTGGCCGAAGAGTGTGAGTCTGAATCTGAAAAAGAATCCGACTCCGAATTTTCGTCACTGCGTTGTGACAATGCTATGGACGATTTGCTGTAAATTTGCAGAAATTCTTTAGGAGTGGGAGGTGAATTTGTTGAAATCTGAAGGTTCTCGTGGTTGATTGGAGGGAAGACAACATTTTCGTGATTATCATGGTTTCCGTAATCTCTGATCTCAACCATTGACCGGGGGATGATTGGACGCGGTGGAGTCGCGGAGTTGGAGTGGCAGCGCAGGATTTTCTCCGGCACCACCAGACTGATAGGCAACGCTACCGCCGGCGCTTCGCCTTTTTCTTCCGATATGGTTGAATATGAATCCACCACCATTTCTGAGAAGCAGCTGGAGCCTTTTTTATCGCTGTTGAATCATTTCTATTTTTTCCATTTCTCGACAGCAAAATAGAACAGTGTGAATAAAAATAAGTCGGGAAATTGGTCTGCGGACTTGAAAGCCTGTTTTTGGAATATGGCCTAGGCAAGTTGTGATTTTTTATGCCAACCCATTACCAACAAAATTGGCCCAGAGACATCAGGTGTAGGGGCAAAATAATAATAATACTAATAATAATAATAATAATAATAATAATAACAACAACAATAATAACAATAATAATAACTAGTATACCGATGTGCAGTGAATGTCGACCAATTGAATTGCAGGAAGAAAAGGAGAACAGGAGAACGTTGGAAAGGAAGAGAAAATGAAGGGAGAAGGTGATGACGGACAGACAACCATATGTGGTTTTTTTCGGTCAGTGAGGAGAAAAGCCTCCCTTCAGTCGGTAATAATAATAATAATAATTAGGATTGATTCTTCATTGAAATTGATCAAGCGCGACACCGATTGTGTGATATAATACCAATTAGTAGTGTGATTTGTAGGGTAGAGATTTGCTTACATCATCGACTATTATAATGTCACACTAGTGTCGTCTGCCTAAAACCTACTAGATATGTCATCCTATATCGCGTGTTGTACTAAATTTGTAGGTGACCCACCTCCATCCCATTAGCCAAGTCTAAGGTAGTCTAACATTACCTGTGGAGTCGAGTTTTAATAATCATACCACACCAAATAAGAGAGGACTACATATATAACCAATGTAAAGAGATGACCTTGCATGATGTTCATATTACCTTTATAGAATATAAGCCATGCAAAGTCATTCCCCTTGAGCGAGGCGAATTATGCTGAGCTAGATGTCTTTATATGGCTGGAGGGAAATAATAATGGCCCGGGAAAATAACCCTACTTGAAAAATAATATGGGCCCGCTTAATAACCTCACCTGGTAGAAAATAATAATGGCAGGAATCCCACTTGAGAAATAATCTCCTGGAACCAGGAGTCTTCATAATGACTAGGAATATAACTAGCTTAGAGTAAATATGTGGCCGCCGAAGGGAAAAGAAATTTGCCAACACGGCATTCGAGCGGGACTACTCTTGCTGACATGTCTTGCCACATTGGAACTGGTAGAAACAAACACAATGATCATATTGTTGTTGCAATATCCGCAAGGCCATGACAGGAATGTTGATGAAGTTAGAGAAGAAAGGTGATTCAATAAAAATGATCTCCCGCCAAATACATGGCGGGATTATCACGACATATATACATGGCTATACATCTGATAAGATCTCATTACTGGGTAATTCAAACATGAAATGAAAAGAAGTTAAACGGCAAACAACTATCACGTACAACTTCCACTTAAATAAAAAATTTGTTGACATATGGTGGACGCCATGTAGTGATGCTATCCTTTAAGATGTATTTGCTTTCCCCTTGGTGATATGAGATAACAGATAATTAAGGCATACATGTATATGATGAGAAAAGTATGTACTTCTATACAATGTAGAGGATCAAGCAATCATAAGAATATTATATCTCATGCTTTTTTGGTTTTTGGATTACAAAATGCAACTTAAGTGAACAAAATAAAAATGCTAGGAAATAAATTCGTGAAAATATATTCACACTATAATTTTTTATAATCACGCCATATATCTTCAATTAATGGTTGCCCATGTGTGTGTGTGTTTTTTTTTGGTTAATTCTTTTACTCATTTCAAAATATTCAGGGCGAATTTACAATGAAATGTCACATGGAAACTACTACAACAGAATGTGACGTATAAGAGATAAATGGCAAACTTAAATATAACACTTAGCAAAAATTAAAGGCATAAAAAATAAATAAAAATCTAGCATCAATATAACTACTAAATAAAATGTTATGGATGAAAACCAGGGAAAGGTTTCAAGTTTTTATCCATTCATATAACGTCAGTCCTTTATCAAATAAAATAGAATCTTGTTTATTGATTCATATGCAACCGTTCACAAAAGGATATAACTCTTTATTTTAGCTAATGTTTTAATTGGGTAGAGCTAGTTTAGTTTGATGTTGTCAATTGTATATTTGACGTGACATGTGCTGCGATCTGATGGCATGTAAAATCGTCTTCACCCTTTGATTATAGAATTCAAACTTCTTTTTCTACAATTCCTTTGAAATGTGTAATTTTTCTCTCTCTTTTTTTCCCCAGTCTTTTGTTACAAGTCATTTTGGAGTTTGGGCCTTATTACAATAGTTTCTTGGGGGTATAGATCCATTCTTCGCGTAGGTCTTGCCATATGGGTCACTTTAAGATCTTACCCATGTCAAGTCATTTGCGTCATTTTTAGAGTTTAGACCTATATCTTGTGGTGTAAGACGCTCGTAACTTTAACATTGTTGTTGGAATTGTGTTACAATGATTAGTTTTTTATTTAGTTAGATTGGACTCCATATGACATGTGACTTGACTATTTTTTATTGACAGTCGAGCTTCATCTAGAGAGCCAGATCTAACTCTATAGTTATGATTGGATACTATCTTATACACAAATTTTCTAGCACCCATATATTCTATGTAACTGCATGCATGCAGGCCACGTACATGAGCTATCGATTGTTATAATAATGACACCTACTATTATGGATGTTAGGAAATTATCACTATCACATATATAATGTCATTCTTAATTAAAAATATGTTAAGTTAAACCTTCATTGTAATGTTATATAAATCTTGAGTGCCTTTTTTAAAACTTTTTTTTAATAACAAAAGCAGAAAAAATGAGGAGATAAAAAGAAAAAATAATGAAAAATTTTTCCTCAAGAAAATGTTCCGTGTACTTTTAAATATACACGACCAAACAAGTTTTCAGTTTTTCAAAAAATCAATTAATCACATGGTTCACACACATTTTCTTTGGAAAACGATAGATTTTTAAGTACCAAAACGTACAAGATAGTCAAAACGCAATCAACATCTCCATGACTTCACTTGTGTATTGAAAATATTAAAAATTCTCCAAATTGTCTGAAATGTCACTCATCAATTGATTATTCAATTGAAAAACCATCCAAACCATCTTAAATAAACGCTAAAATGGATATAATTTTTTAAAAAATAAAGATTCTAATCCGGCATTTTGTTGCTATATTACATAAGATTCAAATCCTTCATCCTTCATATTATTAAATAAATATATAAATTGTTAACCAAAAAGATCTAACAGGAGCATGGTCACAAATAAGTGTGTTAACTTAAACGTACACCGACAAAAAAAAAAAAGAAAAACTTCACGTGTCGACCGGTTACACATGATAAGTGCATTAACCACAATTATGAGAATGGATAGACTGACAATAGAAAAATACTTCTCTTTTATTGTCACGTGTTGACCAGTTAAAGCGATAAGTGCAATAACCATTGTTAAGAGAACGGGTAGGCCAACAACTAAAAATACTTTTCTTTTAATGTCACGTTTCGACCAGTTAATATGATAAGTGAACTAACAAGTGGTAAAAGAACGGGTTTATTCAGATTTATTGATTGATCGCTATAATAATAAGTTAGTTAAACGGCAGAATCTAATTAGTGGTAGGTTAAAGTTAGATTATTAGTATTTTTAATTATTTGACTAAAATCTCGTGAACTCGTGACTTTTATATATTGATTGATTGATTGATAAATTAGCCGTCCGAGATCTTCCGTTACGGCAAAATATTCCACACTTGGAGATGCTGCGGCCAATTGGCAAAAGCCAAAAGTAATTAAGTTTCCCTCAATGCAAAAAATGTAATTAATTTCTTTTATTATGTTAATTAATTTTAATTTAAATGCCGTCAAAATGCGCGTTGCAAGATACATCTACTTGGACTATTGTTGAGTAAGTTGGTGCCCGTTTGTTATTTTAGGTTGATGAGTCGATTATTTTAGTGTTTGTTGTTTGGAATAATTTCTGAAAAGTTATTTGTAAGGCGTGCACCCATACAAGCTACGCGGGGTTGGAGGACTCTTGAATCTATTAGGATGATCTTCTTCTTCTTTTTTTTTTTTTTAAATTGCTCGGATTTGAAACCTTACGTCAAAAAATATGAATATCTAATTTTAGTAGCACTTGTTCGAACTACAAGTATTCTTGTTGATTAACAGAGCTTACGGGAAAAATAATGTGACGTGAGTACTTGATCAGGAAGCATTTCTAAGACGAAGAGGATCTCAAACAAGCTAGGCTAGTAGCATTAATTAGATTGGACGTATGATATTTTTCAATTCATCTTAGAAAAGTAATTATGAAATTTTGTTAGAAATGAGCTTTACTTTCGTTAGTTCCCTGATTCTATTATTTTTTTCTGATTGGGCCTCAAACAAGCTCTAGATGTATTGTAATGAATTTTACGAATCCGAATAGTACTAGAAATTTATGGTATCTGTAAAATTCTCCTGAATTTTGGATGGAACGTCTCAAGAGTTTTCTATTTTTTGGCTTTAGGATCCACACAAATCTATCAAAATACTTCTATTATTGAAATTCTTTATAAATTATTATTAACAAAATTACTGGTGTTAAAGTATTTATAATGTTGGTAAAAAGGTTTTTTAAAAAAGTAAGCAGGGAGGGGAACAACTTTAACCACCCAAAAAATAAAAATGCTTTTTTTTTAAAACTCTTTCTCTCTCCAAATGGGTTTTTCCACCTCACCCCGACATACATTTATTTACCATTTTTGGGTTAATCCCGGGATTTTTTTTTCCACCCAAAAAGGGCACTTAAATTTTGATGGAATTTATTAAAAATGTGAGTGAACCACTATTGAAATTTTATTGATTTTTATCTGACTTTGAAAAATAACATAACTCAGTTAGCATAAATTCTTATACGAATTTTATTAAAAAGTATATTTTGAAGATGATTTTGACATCACGAGCCCTTATATAAAAACACAGTTAGACATTACAGTACGTAATTCTTTGCAGTACAAAAACCGTTTGGAAAAATATGCATGTACCAATCAATTCAACACTTGAAATGACTTGAAAATATACTGGAAATAAATGTGAAAATGCCACTCATAGACAATTACCCATGCGGACGGCGGATTGTCAACACCATTTTTGAAGATAAAAATGTGTAATGATCAGTCAAATGGTATATATAATTTTTCTTTTTTTTTTTTTACATTAATTTGTCTTAATTTGGTAACACCACAAAATTTGTGCAAAATTTATTCAAACCATACACCTAAGTTGTGGACAATAGGGTCCGAACGTAGCATCAAATCAATTTAAGGGGTATTTCATCCCCCCCCCTTTTTAAGGGGAATTTCATCCCTGTCTATTTTGTTTTGTTTTTCAATTTTCCAGATAATAAACTGGAGACTTTTATCCCTTTCAAGAAATTAAAAAAAAAAAAGCAGAGAATTTTTAAAACAACCCAGTTTTGTACGCCACAAAGTGTAGGAAAAGAAAGTGTATCTTACATCTAAACTAAAATGATCTAAATTCTAAAGCCTTCAATGAACTCCTTTAGGTGTTTAACATTAAATTTTTCCTCTTATCAGAGCACAATTAATGTGAGAAAAAACCCAAATTTTGGGTCTTTTCTTCCCACAAACTCCAATAATATAGAAAATGTGTGGGGTGTAAAATCCTATTTTTAGGGAGAAAAAGGTAAATATTAGGGGGGGGGCTTAATTTACCCTCATTTAGCCTCTCATTTACCCTTTCCCTGTCCCACAACCATATCAATCAAATAAAATAACGCCACATATTTTCTTTAATTTTTCTCTACTCATTATTTGAAAATAAATTTTTTTTCTCTTAACTTTTTTTCCTATATTAATCTTTTCTCTTATTTAAAAAATTAAAAAGAAAATTGCATCTCCTTAATTGATGTGCATTAATAGGGCCCACGTCTAGTAGGGATGGCAAAAGTGCCCCCAAAGGCCCACACTCCTATAGGAACCCACCTCAAATAGGTCGGATATAGACCAGTAGAGCAAAAAATGAGGAGTGTCATTTGTATATACAATATGTACAAAAATTATACGCAGACCCCTCAATTTATACACATCCGGATAAGTTGTGACGTTAAAGAAGATAGAGTGAAGTATATTTAAATAAATATAATGGGGGTGTGTATAAATTTTATACACATTTTATGTACAAATAACAGTCCTCGCAAAAAATTGCTTGCCCTTGCCTAGCTTCCCTAGGCTCTGTTCTTAAAAGTAATTTTTAAAAATTAATTATATTTATTATTAATAAAAATTTAAAAATGAAACGGAGTAATTTGCGGGGTAACAAATGCCTCATTTGAAGTAGGAGGCGGAAGGCTGCCTGACTGCAACCCCACTCATTGTTATCTCTAGCGTTCACAGCACTGTTTGACACCTTAAAAAAGTATACTGGAACTATATGTTTGGACGCAGCTCTATTTCTTTTATTATTATTATTATTATTATTATTATTACTATTATTCATTTGCTGTATATTGACGGGCTTAATAATAATAATAATAATTAAATTTTATACATTGCCTAATTCTCATCTCCAAAGAGTTGATCTTTCGACGTTTGTTTCAGTCATTTTCTGTTGCACTCTTAAGGATTGACGGTCTATGATTTCATCGAAAAATCCAGCCCACTTACTTTTCTTATTATTATTTTGTTTTTTTAGCTTTTTTTTACTTAAACAGTTAATGATGTGGTTAAACATTAATCCAACTGTATTAACAACTATCCAAGATAAAAGTACAACAATTTCAGACAAATGTGTCACATATTAGGAGGTAACTTACGTTCTACGACTGTGGGGTTCAAGAAACTGCCAAACTATATACTTTGCCAAACTATATGTTTTGTATTGAACTTGTTTGGCCATATTAGGAAATACGTGTGGCAAGATGATGAAAATGGTCACATGACAAAAATCATAAATCACACATGAAAAGAACGAAATATATGACATTACTAGTAACCCATGGGACTTACTATACATGCCACTAGTTTATATATTCAGAGCAAGCACAAGGCTGATGGTTTGATATAATACCTGATATAATTTGTGAAAGTTATTATGTATTCATGTTAATAACTGATATTATGATACGCAATCATTACGGCACCATAAATTTAGTACTTAAACTACTAGTACATTGTCAAAATTAAGAGTTTTAACATAAAACTTTTGGCCCAATGATTTCCGGGAAAATTTATTATTAGTTAAAAGCATTTCTAATTTTTTTTTTTTTTTTGTTGATTGGGGGTTGGGGGAAGACCCCTCAAATTTAAGTTTTTTCTTACATGGTATTAGGGCTCATATATAAAGCCAATACTGATTTCATGTGAAAACATATAGTGTCCACATGTTATGGAGACACCCTCATGCTCCTGATCAAAATCCGGCTCTTGTTGGGGTTGGAGATGCTCTTACTCTAGAACTAAACTGATAAAGTTAGTTTTGTTTGAAAAGTATTTTCTTTTAGATAGAATTTACATTGTCATATACGTATCAGCCTAAATGCTATACTCTTTTTCTTTTTTATCATAACTTTGACTTAATATTTTTCTCCAATATAACGAGTATAAGGGCGAGCCTTTCTTTCTCATTTATAAGATCCCTTTAGATTATGTTGTGAATTTCGATAAACATATCTCTTTTATAAGGATCAACTACCATAAATTTGAGTGTTTAGACAGGCAACTCATGCCTTATTGGCTATGTTAACTACCAAGCGCTTTTCATGTGAGAGGCGACTCAAGGCTTGAGGGATCAACAAGGTTCGATTTCTTGAACACATTTACTTAATTAGGAAGTTGTGTTGTCTACGAACATCTAAACAATTCGCGTGCAAGATCACTTAGCACTTGTGTGAGTATGGCCCATACTCATTTTGATTTCTTCATAGACCAACACTTTTTAATTCAAGTCTTATTTTGGATTTATTATATCTATTTTCATTTATAATACTAAAATACAGATTGTAATTGTATTTTTTTAAAAAAATATAAGACTCTTTGTACCACTCGTGAACTCTTTTAAAAGTGGGGTATAAAATAAGATGAAATCAAATGAAATGATGTTTGCACAAATCGATCGTCGAATTTGGGGGAATTTTACATTACATCAAAATGTAAAAATCTAATTTCCTCCTCCAATTGAAAGGTCCAACCGGATAAGAACATATGCGTACACATGATATTATTATATATATATAGAGAGAGAGAGAGAGAGAGAGAGAGGGGAGAGAGAGGGCAGCGAAGACTGAAGAGAGTTGAAAAGACAGAGAGAGAAACACGTAAACGATTTCGGTCCAAGTCTACAAGGAGGGGTACAGGGTGGAACACGATGCTGCAATCCTATAACGCCCAGCATTCATTCCCTCCAAAGCACTATTTTTCTTCATTCACCAATTCATTATCCGCTTTCCGTCAATGAATTGTTCTAGTTGCAATTTTCACATTTAGTGGAGAATTCTTTTTGGGTTTCCGAAGATTTTGCCAATTTGTGTCTGTTTTTTAGAATGTCGGGTGAGGCCACTTCTTCCGGTTTTACCCTTGAAGGGGTTGATGATGTTGAAGATTTTCCATGGGTGAGAATTTAATCTTGTTGTATCTTTGGTGATAAAGTGTGCTTGTGGGTTTTATTTGGATTGGATTGGTGCATGCAGGCGAATGAAGGAGAAGGGTCATCGATGTCATGGGAGAGGTACAGTCATCTCTATGATATCATGCAGAAGGGGAACAAGGCGTTTCGTGAGAACCGATTGGATCAGGTAAATTTTCTCTGTCTTCTCTTTTTGCCCTCCTTTTGAATTGGAAGTTCTTTCCCCTTGAAGTGAAGTTCTTTAAGAAAAAATTGAGTTGTTTAGCCTCGGCAAGTTTGATGAAGTGATGAAGTTTCATTAGTTCCTAGTGTTCTGGTTTAGAATGAAATTGTGGTTTATTAAGTGATTTGTTTCGTGTTAACTGCTGATATGTCAAACAGTATTTCCGTTCCAAGCTTTAAGTTACTTACGGGAATGACTTTGTAAAGGATGTTAGAAAGAACTATAAGAATGAATGACTTAAATGACTTTCCAACTAGAATTGGTGAGCAGACACAGTTGTGGGGCTTGTTCTTGAAGTTTGAAGTGAGTTTCAGCAGCCAAGTGAGCGTGAAGGAAAATTCTTCAAGGATTAATTTCTCTTTGCTGTGTTAGTCTTCGTTATTAGCAATATAGGATGGGGAAGTGGTAGATAATCAGTTAATCACTAGGACACCAAACCAAAAACATTTCACGCGCTTGTTGAGATGTAAATTCTGGCAATCTTTAGCTAATGATCGTGAAATGCATCAACAACGGCTATCCATTTCTGATTCATCAGTCAACATTGACTACTATGAATTTTGGTGGTCGATCTTCTGAAGGTCTGGGTAGTGATGGAGGGTGACTGTGTGAGTGGATGGCTGCCAAAAGTACAGAACTAGTATACCGCCTTCTGGCAGTGTACTAGTTCTTCTTGGTATCAAGATAGTTTATGTAAGCTCTTCTTGATGCTTACTTCTTGATATATTGCCGTAGTACTGTACATATACGTCTTTCCCTGTGGAAAACGGGTCAAGGAGGAGGGATTACTGTTATATGTTTATTGAGTTACTATGCTCAATCAACTGGAATTGGCAAACAGTTTAATCATGAGGTACTCTTGTTCTCTTGAGAAGGTGGTCCTTTATCCATGCATTCTCTGTGTTCCCATATCACCTTTGACTTCTAAAGTAAAGAACAGCCTCAACTTTTTGCTAAAGCTTGTCAACTATGTTTTTGAAACTTGTCAGAGTCTAAATGTGTACTGTTTCATATCTAGAAACGCTAAGACCCGTGTTTGGCGTGCTCCAGCAGCTGTTCTTTTGACATGTTGGGTTTATTCAGACAATATTTTCTGAGGGTTAAAGATAAGAGTTGTAGCATGTTTGGCTAATATTTGAAGGCGCTTAAAAGCCTTTATTTTGGCTGTATCACCATACATGCCTCAACAAAGGGTGCTTTTAAGCACCTTCAAAGTTAGCTAAAAATTTATGGCGTTAAAAAGAAAAGTCCATGTGTTTTGGTTTTATTAATAGTTTTGTCATGTGGTTTAGGACATAATGGTTTAGTTACCATATTAGCTTGCTTTAGGGTACTTTTCTGTTTTCTCTACCCTTTTGTTTTAGGTCCATATACAGAAAAAAGTTTCAGCTGAAGTTGAGACAGACATGTTTTATTTGTTGTTTTATAATGAAAGTTATAGGTCCTTGGAACATTTAAGTAAGTGAAGGATTATCAACTTGATGGGCGTTGTGCTGCGTATTGTTTTTCTTAATGTTAAAAGTGAATGTTCATAGCATATTTAACTTTTTATGACAGGTAAGTAAATCCCATTCTAATTAGATTGGTTTGAAGTAGACAGCATGTCTTGTTAATCACTTTCTGCTTTTAGAGCATCAAGAAATTTATTGCTGATATCGGAAATTGAAATTTTGGGAGATGGATAAAGAAGAGGAATGCAAAAATCCAGTTTTGGTGGTGTCAGAAAAATTTATTGACCTGTTGCTTTAGCTGTAGGTGCCTAATATATTCTCCTGGTTATAATTAGTATGATATATGCTGGCATAAAGTTTCTATAGGGAATAAAAACTCAATTTAGCAGTTTTTTATCTCCTTCAACATTTATTTTTTCTTTAATATTTTGGCTTATTGATTCTGTTATTTCAGGGCATTGAATTTTATTCAAGAGCTAACAACATTAAGCCCGGAGATAGTATCATTCTCAGCAACCGATGTGCTGCCTACCTTCGGTATTGAGACTTTTTGTGCTTTTGAACTTGCAGTGTTATTCATTTCATTCAATTTCTTGACACACATTTTCTTCTTTGTAAATGATCCAGGATTAGTCATTTTCTTAAAAACAGACCTCCTTCTGCTTCTGAATATAGGCCATTGAGTGGGTTGGATCCCACAACTCATGCTGGGGTATGCATTGCTTTTCAAAGAGCCCTCCCTTTTCTCAGATTACTATTATGCACACGTGCTCCATTTTTGCTAGTTCATCTCTTTGATGTTTTATTTCTGATTTCAGCTTGCCCTGAAAGATGCAGAAAAGGTGATGGATCTACGAAGAAACTCTGTAACACCTTACATTCTGAAGGCAAATGCACTGGTTCTGGTGAGAGTGCAATTTTATAAATTTTCCTAATTATCTAGCGCATGTATAGTTTTCGGGATGTGTAGGCCTAGAAATGGATAAAATCTAAATTCTGCTTTAAGGAGGAATTTCTACCTGGAAACATGTTTAATTATTTCCAGTAATTTCGGTAAGCTGGCTTAACAATTATACTTCATAAAATGCTGGCAGTGTATTGGCTTAATAGTTAATACAACGTATCTGATTTTATTTTGGTTTAGTTTTTATTTATGAGTTTTACCATTACTCACTCAAGTATCTGTAGAACTTCATAATAGTCATTAGTATTTTTCTTACATATTTAGTCACTAATATTAGTAACAGTTTTACGACTGGTAAGTCAGTAGATGTAGATTAATACTGCAAAGCAGTTCCCTAACATTTGTAGAAGTACAAATGTATCCATAACATACAAATCTTGGCATCACATACCTCAACTTTTCATGAAACATAGTCCTTTTGATTAAAGATTAAATAGATACTGAATGGCACACGGTATATATCTTTTGCCAAAATTATATCAATACTCTTTTTATAATTGAGAATGAAAAATCAAGATATAACTGAATTAGAGAAAGATGTAAGATTCCCGAATTCCATGATTAACGGTCAATTATTGAAACATATCATGCATCCATTGATTTCACGATTTAGCTATTGGCTTGCCAGTTGCCATCATACCATATGGGGATTTACAGTTTTGTGGTGAATATTTCACGAAAGTTTTTCTTTGTCAATTTTTCATTTGTTTTATCTTACCTATGTTAATTAAAACTAGTACATCTCCCATGCCATGCACGGAAATTGCTATACACTTAAATTGAAGTAACAAAATTGTTATCTTAACAGATAATCAAAACACCAACAGAAGTGTATAAAGTAAGCATAATATCATATCACAATATCTGTAGAATTCTAATATACTACAAAATTAATTTAAATTTAAAAAAAAATTCTTTGAAGATCACATTTGCTGATGGATTTCATTGACCACCACCTCATATTTTGTCAATTCTGACCTATGAAAAATGTGTTGCAAAGGGCAATCCAACCTGCGACCCCGCAAAAATTGGGTCGAGGGGGCTTAGTAACCTTTTTTTTAAACCTTTTTTTTTAAAACATTTTTATTTATTTCAAAATTATTTTAATTTAAACCAGGCATGAGCAGGCAAGCATCGCCTAGTTCAGGATAAGTCGTTTTCATTTTTCCATATTTAGAATTTTAATTGAAATTAATATTTAAGAACAAATTGACAGCAACTAAGAAATTATATTTGATATTATTCTATGATTTAAATGAAATAATTTAAAAATACTGGGATATTGGACATAACATTTATTTTCACCAGATTCCTCTTGCAAGAACCTGGTCTGCCATGTTAGGGTCCATTTGGCAACCGACTATAAACATCCTTGGTTTAATCAAAGTTTATATTTTGAATTTTCGCCAGGTGGCTTAATTTTGTTGGTTAAATTTTGTTGAAAAGTCAAAAGTTGTAGATTGATGTGATGGATTTGTGAGGTGTCAATCATAGCATTTGACACATGAATGGACCCTTAATTGAAGTTTCAGGATTGTGGTTTCAGGAAATAAGGTTAGGGATCTATTTGCATGTTTGTGAGGGTTAGAGACCTTAGCTGTAACTTTTTCTGAAAGTAATGTTAGCATGACGGACCATTAGTGAAACTATTATTTAAAGACTGTGGTAATACTGTAATGACCAACTTGAAATTTCACACATACTTAGCTGACCCTTAGCAATATAAACTCTTTTATTTATTGTTCTTGTTGGCCCTTATTCTGATATTGTGGTGCTTCAACTTTTGAATATGAGTATTTAGATGTACCGTGTATGTTGTATTGAATATTGAATTTTAACACTTTTGTCCCATTTGATATTATTGCTCAGTTAGAAAAGTATGAGGAGGCTCGGGATGTTGTCTGGTCTGGCCTTCATGTTGATCCTCAAAGGTATATAATATCCTCGTCAAGATGCCTTCTCTGGAATAGTTATTAGTTGGATTGATATTGCAGTTTTGTACCATTCATAAACTTCTATGTGACCTAGTCAATTTTTTTTAGCAGCTATCCTCTTATGAATTTGGAGAGATCAACAGTCAACACAGTTTCAAGGAGAAGACATGTGAGCCCACAGCGCACTGATGATTATGATTGCACTGTTTGTTTGAAATTGTTGTATGAACCTGTTACTACTCCTTGTGGACATTCTTTCTGCCGATCATGCCTGTTTCAGACTGTGGACAGAGGTGAATTTTCTGTCAATTTGTTCTCACTTCCCCTTTCTAAATTTCATGCAAAGCCACCATCTTGATATTTCTTTAACAAAATATTCTAGGTAATAGATGTCCTTTGTGCCGAACAGTCTTGTTCATTAGCCCCCGTACGTGCTCAATCAGGTTAGCTGCAGTTTTACATATAGATTGTGCAAGCATGTAGCTTACAAAGTACTCCGTCAGTCCCATATATATGGGCTTGTTTACTTCTTCACAAAGATTAAGAAAAGTTATTGGAAAAGTTAATTTTTTGAATCATTTTTCCAATATACCCTTGTTTAATGAGAATAACAGTTATTATTAGGTATATTAAATAAGGTAATTTTCATAAAAGGACATATAATAACTCAAATAGGAAACAAGTCTATATATTTGGGACATCCAGAAATGGAAAACAAGTCGATATAATCGGGATGGAGGTAGTAGTATTTCACTATATCAGTCTTTCTCTGAGATCCACCATGTTATATATTGTGCTTGTTTACTTTATTTTTGTCTCTTATCCATGACATTTATCTTGATGAAAACTAATGTACTAAGAACATCAAATTAACTTCATGAGGAGGAGATTAAGTAGAAGACATGCTTCTTTGGCTCAGTGTAGTTGTTTGACATGGTATCTACATGTTGGGAACCTGAGTTGTCAAATTTTAGTACAGGTTTGCTAAAATCTTCCTTGACTTTGCACAAGTGCATGTGGGTATGTGAATACTTCTCTGCTGTAAGTTAATTTTAGGATGTCCCTTACAATGTTTTATAGAAAATTGATACTACGCATAGTTATAATGACGTGCCTCTGAGACAGTTGACAAATTATAACTGAAATGATGGTATGGAAGTTATTTTACTTTATTTGTAAATGTAGATGAGGACTATCGTTGTGTTTTGTACCATATGTTGGAGACTAAGATCTATTTTTGGAGGGTCAGAAATATGCATATACTATAAAGTGTGCTTGAATTCAATGAAGGTATGGCTTGGTAACTGAAGTTTTACTGCCACATGAGTAAAATTCAATTTAGAAATATTTAATTTAGCAATTATCGCAAACTTTGTGAATTGTGTTTTTTTCCATGTTGTGTTCTACATTTGCAATTTGCAAGATGTTTCTGAAATCAATGTGGCACAAAAACTTCGCCATCCTATTCTTAGTAAGCAAGTATCAAAGATAATTAATATTCACATGGAAGATAGATCATAATTGTTGCTTGGCATTTTACAGTGTGACATTGAAGAGCATCATACAGAAAAACTTTCCTGAGGAGTATGCTGAAAGGCAGTTAGAGAATGACAGTTTGACAAATCCTGGTGTTGACTTTTTGCCTCTTTTTGTCATGGATGTTATCTTACCATGTCAAAAGCTTCAGCTTAACATATTTGAACCGCGTTACAGACTTATGGTGAGTTTATTGAATTGATATGGTAAAATTTAATCATCTAAAAACTGTGCTGCACATTTCAGAAATTAGCTTATCATCGAATGTGTATCCGGTGTTACTGAAACCTGAGCTGCCACATGATGTTTAGTAGGTAGATCAAGAGTACCAGAGTGATATTATGATGATATCGTTCATTGCATTTCATGAAGATCTCGCAGATGTTGCGCAGGACATTTTTAAGTTAGCTGTTTAATCCAATGCTCACCAGTGACTTGATATCAAATCTGGGGCCTTCTTTGTGTGGAACACTGCCACTGTAGAGCAATCAAATTTTGAGCTTGACCTGTACTGCACTGCAGTATATATCATTCATGCACGTGCTCGTATCCACAGGCAGCTCCATGTAATTGTTCCAGCATCTGCCCATGCTTGTTAACAACGAGATTTGCACACCCCCTTGCAAATTTCATAAGTGCATTATTTGTGATGCTTGCTTGAAACAGAGTATTGGATTTTGATCTTGAGGACATTTATATCATGAAATTCTTAACAAAAAAATGCCCTACTGCTTTGGATATAAGGGTGATATTGTGCTTCATGATATCCTTATGTGATTGCTAAATGTTTGGGCTGTCATCTTAATTGGGATTTGCAGCCTTTTAAGTCATTTGTATAAACAGATGTTTAATCTATAACTGATTTTGAAGCCTCTATATGATCGTGTTTGAAACAGGTGAGGAGAATAATGGAAGGAAACCGTCGTATGGGAATGGTCGGTTCATTCACCTGGTCTTCTTTTCCCTTTTCTTTTCTTCGTTTATTTTTAATGAAGTATTCTCGATCCTGCATTCCTCACTGTCCAGTCTTTGGCCTCTTTGTTGGTGGTGTAGGTCATAATTGACTCGTCTACTGGTTTAATAGCTGATTATGCATGTGAAGTGGAGATCACAGAGTATGTTCATGTGATTTTTTCATTGATTTCACCTTTTTTTTTTCTGCTAAGTATTAGTTGTGTCTTATTGGTGCTTCTGGCTCATAGATGATGATTACTTCTGATCTTAACGCAGTTGCGAGCCACTTCCAGACGGACGTTTCTTTTTAGAGGTGAAATATGATTCAGTGTTTATATTCATATTATCTTCAGTAGTTATTTTTCATTCTTCATCTTCATTAATGTTGCCCGCCGGCTGCAATAATGAAGAAAGCCTATAGACAAAATTTTGTGCATTCCCCATTTTGACTGCACTTTTGGCATGTAAAGAAACCTTGTTTTATCATGAATGACATTGTAATGACTTATTCTGGCCATTACACATGGAAGTTTGAAGTATGATGTGTAATGTGTGAAGTATGATCCCATTTCTGTTATTTAGCCAAGTATTTTGCACTTCACAAGCCTTTAAAGGGCACACATTATAAGTCATCAACAGACAAACCCTCATTTTGTGTGGTTGTTGGAAGTGGCAAAAATGGACCAAAAGGAAACATATATAGACCACATTACCTGATGCTACATAGTCCTCTGCGGGGGAGGGTGGGGGTGGGGAGATGAATGAATTGATTGTTGTTTTGAAATTGACTGCTGAATCTTTAGCAACCTCTTGGTGGCAAAAGTATCTCCTTGCCAACAACCCCCAATGACAAATTATCATCCTCTTAAGATCTGAGAAGCTATCTCAGAGCACGAGGATATGGGTAAAGCCTCGACTTCCAAGGACAAACAAGAAACTTTTCATTTTTCAACTATGCATAGTTTATCTATTATAAAATTGGCTAGAACTTTTGCATTAGCAGTCCTTTCTTCTGTTTTCCATAATTTAGTTAATCATGTTGATCTCCCTACTGATGCAGGTTGAAAGTCGTAGGAGATGCCGTGTCACTCGAAATTGGGAGCAAGATGGGTAAGATTTCATTACCTGCCTGGTACTTCTGCAATTGTTAATTGCAAAACTGTTGTTCAGCATGACCTGGGCATCTTTTAATTGATCTTTTTCTATTTTATCATATATAATAGGTACCGCATTGCTGAGGTTGAATGGGTACAGGATGTAGTTCCAGCAGAAGGAACAGCAGAGAGAAATGATGTAAGTGCCATTTTGCTCTTAAGACATGAATGCACTGTTTTTGTGAAGTTAAATTCCAGTAATTTACAAAGATACTATAGTGAGTTTGCACCATGGATTAATCTTACGTTCTAACAAATGTACTAAATATGCAAGGGTACCAGATCTTTCTTTTCATTTGATGTACAATTTTGTATTCTGCTGTTTAATGGAGTATTTAGGGTGTGTGTTATCCACTACTTACCTGGTTTAGCCTCTACCGACGATTTGATCCTCAAAAATTTTTGTATCTCCAGGTTGTTGATTATTTTAAATTTGGTAAATTCTGATCTATTTTGTTAGAATTCTCATTCACTGCTCTTTATGAGGTTCCCAAGTCTCAAAAATTCGTTTAGCACGTTGATGTTAGTTTTGCTGAACTGCAGTTACTGGAGATGACAAATAGAGCGGCAACACTTGCTCGTGAGTGGATGAAGGCGGCACAAGAAGCTGCTCAAGGAGGTAGTTATTAACAAAAGTGTCTCTTAGATCTTCCTCTTCGTATCTGAATAACTGAGATGGCCATTATTGATGAATTTTCTTTGGTGAGGATTCTCTTCCAATTCTTGGATAATCAATATGAAGGCTTTGCTTGCAGATCGGGTAAGGCTTGCAGAACTTTTTAAAGCAGAAGGATTAATGCCTTCAACCCAGGATCCCGAGCGCTTCAGTTTTTGGGTATACACATCAACACATATTCGAGTCTAGTCATACACTAACTCGAGTTTGTAGTTTGTTAACATTGTAATACATGAATGCAGCTTTCAACCTTGACAAATCGGAGGCCTTCTGAAAGGTTGGACCTCCTTCGCATCAGAGATACAAAAGAGGTACAATTGTGTCGCCAAAATTGAGGCCATTTTACCATTTGATGAGTCCTCCCGCCCTCCTCTCTCCTCTCTCTCACATATTATATTATTCTCACGCTTGGGATTCATGTGCAGAGGATTAGACGCGGACTTCTTTACATGAAGGCTGAAGAACAAGGATGTCGACTGCAATAAATACTGCCAAATATGTAAAATTGTATCACATTTTTTATATTTGTTACTATGCCTATGTTCACATACGGGCTATTACTATTATTATTATACATTCTTTGATCCACCTATAAAAAGTGGATTTCCACCCACCCCTCAAATTTAGATTGGGAAAAGGAGAGGAAGAGGAATAATTTTATTTTTATTTTTTATTTTTTACTTTCTTTTTGGACTTGCAAATTCTTACTGTAACAAGAATTTTACCCTGAATCATATACAGTAAATATATAAGAAAGAAAATTTTGATTCACTTCCTCTGCTTTAACTAGTTTTAACTCGTCACTACTTTAGCAGTTTGACTCGTTACTTAGGATTCTCGACTATTTCCCTGTTTAGTTATTTGACTTATATTTGGTGCTCTCTTCTATCATTCATCCAACTGGCATTAATATGCTTGAAAAATCATTCCGAACATGTTTGGTGTAGAGTACTGAGTCGAGTTGACCCTAATGTCAATGTATTCTTCGTAAAAGGGGAGAAATCATTCTCATTCTTCTGCGCTAAATCCGCCACCTTTCCCTCAACTATTATTATTATCCAAAACCAGGCTCTTCTTCCAGAGAAACTTGTTCATATTCAATGAGATGACGCTAAAACCTCAAAGGTCAACCAAATAAACAATGGTTCCTTTGAGCCATTTCCCAGCTGGATACGCGGTTGTTTGAACTTTGAAATTCTCTCAACAGTTGTTGGTAGTTATGAAAAAATGTATACCCTCGGGACGGATACGCATAACTGGATAGAATTGTATTAGCTTATTCTAAAATAATGGTAACCGTTTTTTGGACATCAACTGAATTTTTTTCCTCATCAGAAAAGTCATTATGAAGCACTCTTCTTATCTTAGACATATACAAGACTGCACGTTCTACCCAAACATGCAACCCACAATCATTCTTCAAAATTTTAGTAATATTTGGTGATCAATGTAGGCATTTGCTTTCTGTTTTCTTCTTATGTCTATACCACCAAAACCACCACCACCACTGGACTAACACCGTCGTTACTTGTAACCAGCTCGATACAATGGGACAAGAAGCACAATGGGGGCGGCGAAAACCCGACTCTGTTAATCTTATAGTCCTCTCTTTTCTTGTTCTTGCTGCTAAATTTTTCGATGTAGCATCTGGGGTCAAGTCGTCTACTTATACTCCTGCAGATAATTATCTGATCAATTGTGGTTCACCAGAGAAGACTTTACTTGAAGATGGCAGAACCTTCAAGTCTGATCCTGATTCTGCTTCTTACCTTTCGACCGATGAAGACATTCTAGCTTCAGTTGCCTCGTTCCAAAAGAACATCTCGTCCTCTTCTTCTTCCTCATCTCTTTTGTATCTCACAGCCAGAATATTTCGCCGTGAATCAATGTACAGATTTCTCATCTTTAGCCCTGGCCGGCATTGGCTACGCCTATATTTTTATCCTCTCCCTCACCCTGCCTACAATATAACTTCTGCTACATTTACTGTCACCACTGACAATATTGCTCTTTTACATGGATTTTCAGTCAAGGATAGTGGTAAAACTGTATTCAAAGAGTATCTTCTTAACATTACTTCAGATAGTTTCACCCTCAAGTTCTCTCCAATGAAGAATTCTTTAGCATTCATCAATGCAATCGAGCTTGTTTCAGCACCCGGCGATCTCATTCCTGATTCGGCCTCTGCAGTTTCTCCGGCCGGGGAGTTCAATGGCTTGGATAATTATGCATTTGAAGTGTCTTATAGACTCAACGTTGGAGGGCCAATTATTACTCCAAAAAATGACACATTGTGGAGGACTTGGCTTCCTCATGGCCAATTTATGGTGCTTCCACAAGGGGTTAAAAATTTATCAGTTCCAACTGATATGATACAATATCCAGACGGCGGAGCCACCCCTTTGACCGCCCCGCACTGGGTGTACGCAACAGCTGATTCAATGGCGGATTCGGGTGTTTCCAACCCGAATTTCAACCTCACATGGGTGATGAATGTTGATCCCACCTTCTCTTACTGGATAAGACTGCATTTCTGTGATATTTTGAGCAAAGGCCTTAATGAGCTTTACTTTAATGTCTATATCAATGGAATGATAGGACTTTCAAGTCTTGATCTCTCTACTCTCACTTCAGGGCTTGGCATTCCTTATTACAAAGATTTTATGGTCAATGCCTCAGCAATTTCCAATGGCTCCGTCATCATTCAGGTTGGCCCAAGCTCGACGTCAAGTTCTCCAAACGCAATCTTAAACGGCTTGGAGGTGATGAAGATGAGCAACTTGGCCGGGAGTTTGGATGGACTATTCTCTTCTGATGGTGCATACGGGGGTCGACATTCGTGGCCTTATATTACAATGAAAGTGGCTGTTGGTTTTGTCATAGCATTGGGGGTAACAGCGATTCTCTTGCTGTTATTGGGCATTTCTCGACAAATAAGGAGCCCTAAAGGTTATGAGAAACAGAAAACCTTCTCATCATGGCTTCTCCCTCTTAACGCCAGCCATTGTAGTTTCCTGTCCAGCAAGAGCAAGAGCACTAATTTTCCAAGTTTTGTGTCTTCGGGACTCAATCTCGGACGGTTCTTCACTCTCAATGAAATATGCGAAGCTACAAAATCATTCGATGAAAAAGCAGTCATTGGAGTAGGAGGTTTTGGAAAGGTTTATCTTGGAGAGTTAGAAGATGGGACAAAGCTTGCCATAAAACGAGGCAATCCATCATCGTCTCAAGGCATCAACGAATTCCAAACTGAAATTCAAATGCTCTCCAAGCTCAGGCATCGCCATCTCGTTTCCCTCATTGGCTATTGTGACGAGCAATCAGAAATGATCCTCGTTTATGAGTACATGGCCTATGGTCCTCTTCGTGATCACCTCTATGGGTCGAGCTTGCCTCATTTATCATGGAGGCAAAGGCTCGAGATTTGCATTGGTGCAGCACGTGGGCTGCACTATCTGCATACCGGTTCTGCACAAGGGGTAATTCATCGCGATGTGAAGACTACCAACATTCTCTTGGATGAAAACTTTGGGGCTAAAGTTTCTGATTTCGGTTTATCTAAAGCTGGACCAGCTTCTCTAGATCAAACTCATGTTAGCACAGCTGTTAAAGGCAGTTTTGGATATCTTGATCCCGAGTACTTCAGAAGGCAACAACTGACAGAAAAATCTGATGTTTACTCATTTGGGGTACTTCTTTTTGAGGTTTTATGTGCAAGGCCTGCTCTTGATCCAGCACTTCCAAGAGAACAAGTAAATTTGGCCGAATGGGCGATGCAACAGCACAGAAAAGGCATGCTTGAAAAGATCATAGATCCCAAAATTGTTGGGACTATAACTCTTGAATCACTGAGGAAATATGTGGAGGCTGCAGAAAAATGCTTGGCAGAATATGGGGTTGACCGGCCTTCTATGGGCGACGTACTATGGCATTTAGAGTATGCCCTACAAGTTCAGGGCACCCCTTTAAATCTTGATCTTGCTCAAGATTCAGATGCAAAAGTTGCTCATTTGGATGAGTTCTGTAGAAAGGACTCGGAAAAAAAGTTGAAAGTTGATATCAGTGATGATTCTGGATTGGGTGTGGGATCTCCTATTTTTGCTGAAAATTTTCAAGGAAGATGAGAATTTCAGCCTTGACAAGGACTGGCATTTGTTGCATGCTTTATTGGCAGCATTTTCATTTTTATGTATTCCTTCCAAGTTTTTCAAGAAAGTGTTCTTCTGAAGATCATAATGAGTTGCATGTAGATTGTGTTATGCAATTAGCATCTTACCTTTTCACTAATAGAGAAATAATTTGAAATTATGCCTCTATGTTGGGTATTTTTCCTAAATCGTACCTTACACCTAACCTTTACATATCATACCATCACAAAGTCATTGCAGAAATGAGATAGCTATCAACATATAAAAATTTTGGTGGAAACAAGATAGAAGGGGAAAAAATTAACCATATACTATAAGTTTGTCAAGAATTCATCAGAACAGAAATGATTCTTTGGCAGATGGAGATCAAACTATTAAGTTGGTGAGGTGACATTTTCCAGATTCTAGCAAGGAGTACATAAGTAGAACTCATTTTAGGGATGCACGACCAATACCAGTCATCTTTGATGTGAGCGATTCTTCATCTGCCTTCCAACGATCACGCTGAGGAACATCCTTATGATCACAAGCCGAGGTATCATCACATTTCCTGCCATACTGCTCTTCTTTATGATATGACTCAGAACCATATCGTCTTGATCTTGTTTCATCTCTCCTGTCATAATCTCTTCTCGGCTTTGGTTTATCATCATTCCTCCTGGACCTTTTAACACCTTCTGCTTTATCCCAGTCATCATTATGCTTCTTCGTATTCTCCTTGTGTTTCTGAATACCTCTTCTGTTTGAGTCTTTTGCATCTGATTCAATTCGTTCCAAGGATCTTTTCTTTTCTGAGTCACTGAATTTTCCTCTGGAATTATGTGAATCTTTGTCAGTTAATCGGTAACCCCCCTGACTGGAGGATACTTGAACACGATTAGATTGATCGGATCGTCTTCCATCCCCAGCTGAACCCTCAAATTTGTCATGTGCCCATCTTGAACGTCTATCTTCTTCATCACCCCAGCCTGTATTGGCAGCTCTTTTCTCGTCATGAGAGAATTTGCAGCCATCTCCACGATTACATTCTCCCCTTTGAAAAGCTCGACATATGCCCCGTTCCTCTCTCTTTTGTCGCTCGGTTTCCTCATCTTCTTCCTCTTTCTTTTTGTAATTGCTCACGTGGTCAACCCTAATTGTTCGACCCAGAATTTGAGCACCGTTTAGATTATCCACGGCAAGAATTGTACTTCTTTGATCTTCATAAGCAAGAAAAGCAAAGCCTTTAGATTTTCCCGTGCCCTTGTCCCGAACTAAATTAACATCAACCACTTCTCCATACTGAGCAAAGACAGCAAGCAGATCGCCCTCGGTGAGGTCGTAGGGGATGCCACCAACATAAACATAAGCAGAGTCTTTGTATTTTGCATGCCACGAGGCCTCTTCAGATATACCAAGCAATGCTTCTTTCTTGTTGATGTTTTGTAAACGCTTTACCAGAGTTAATGGATTCATCTCTCAGATTCTGAGATCCGCCATGAATTTACAGAAATTCACTTCTGTGTATGTATCCTCGGTCGGAAATAGAGTGAAATCGAGAGAGCTCCGGTGACTGAGAAGTTGTTGAGGGGCAGCGCACCAGAATTCAGGCTTAAACTCTGACACCGGTCACTGTCGGCTGCTGGAGGGAGGTGCTGGATATATGAGAGTTTACAGAGTAGCGATGAAGGAGAGGTGGGAGGGTTTTAGGGAATCTTCTCTGTGTTGGGTATTTGAAGACAATTATTTCTCTCTTTTTACGTTTTTTGTGAAGTCGTATATGACCCAAGCTTTAAAGGCCCAAACATCTTTTCCAAGTTTTTTCTTTCTTTCTTTCATTTTTTTTTTTTTTTGAAGGAAAGGCCCAAACATCTTAGGACTACTTAATTCAACTTATTTCTTCCCCGAAAAGAAAAAAAAAAAAGAAAAAATCACCTTATTTCCAAGTTTTATCTTTGGGTAATTAGCATATATATATATATATATAAATAATCTCTATACATTGTTCGTTTTTGCAAATAGCTCCAAAACGTTCTATCTTTCGACATCAAAGCCCTTGAGATGGAAATCATCCAAATTGATTACAAACTCTTAATTGCTTGTTTGTTGGCCCAACCCCTTAAAAATCAATTAGCTTTTTTTTGAGTCGTGTTTAAAGAAAAAGGGCCAAGGGGTGGGGGGCGGAGGGGGGGAGGAGGTGATTATTGAAAATTCTATGGAGAGTCAAGACTCTCCATAGAAAGACATCACATCACGTTACTTTTTCATTAATAGTTACCGCATAGGCCATTTGTGTCTCTCCACAATTTGTTGTTTGTTTTTGTTGTTACAATAGCATTTTCCCTAATATTATAAACATTCGTGCAATCTATCAACATATACAATGGAGCAATATATCTTTTATTGTACTTAAAAATCAAACATCAATAAAATGTCCTATAAAATATGGATATGAGCGCCAAAAATTCACCAAAAGCAGCATTTCTCTTTTACATGAATTCATTCTTATTTCTGGGGAGCAACTGCAGCAGCAACAGTAACAGTAATAATTCGAAGAAAACACAGACTCTCTAATTTTGATGCAAGATTTAAGGAAAATCCGGAACCTTCATTCTTATGGCTGTGTCTGGTCTATCAAAGTGATGAAACAAGAAGTTGATGGCACGATGTGTAGATACAGATGACGAAACTATATGTACAAGCTGTTGCAAACTCCTTTTCTTTTTTTTTTTTTTTTCTTTTCCTAATAACTATACAAGCCTTAAGAAACCTCGAGCTGCATCATAAATGTGGCACAGAAATCCAGGAAGAGGAACTGGGGGCCGCTAAGTCTCTGCAAATCAAGCAGGTACTTGTCCTCTTTGGTTTTGTAAAGCTGTTGTAAATTCACACTTGATTTATTAGAAAACAGAATGGTGTTGCATCAAGAATGCGCATTGCTAAAATGTTAGCTTCTGTTTGACAAGAGGTGACCATAGCAGGCATAAATAGTGAAAACAATAATTTCTAATAGTTTTTAGTTATGGGATTCCTGTAAACCGAGATGGATCAATTGTCTCAGTGCAAAGAGAGAGATCACAACGATTAAGTCAAGGATTGGTGATTTTTAGGCAAAACACCATAAGGAGTTGAGGATTAGGAAAAGGAAACTGTAAAAAAATGACTGATAAAATCACCTGTCACAAGAATATAGGAACTATTGTACAAGGCAGTTGATGGGTCCAGACAGAAGAGAGCTTTCTGAAATGATTCTTTTTGAAATAAGAATTTCCAGTATACCGTATGCATCATTGTCAGAGGGAATACAGCAAAAAAATCAACTTGTCACTTACACACTTAAGCAAGGTCAGGAAGAAAGAGGCAATGTGCTGGAAATGGAGTAAAAATGAGAGAGAGCTCAAATACAGGGGGGGGGGGCCCCCCCCCCCCCCCCAAAAAAAAAAATAATAATAATAATAATAATAAGAAATAAAAATTCCCCCTTTTCTATTCCATTTACCATCTTAGGGTTGTAAAAAGGGATCAATAATGTTAAGCAAATGTTTATTAAATTAAATAAAATCAGATAAAAACAGTGATTCATGAGAAATACCTGAATTTCAAACTTCACAACAGTTTGTAAAAAGTTGGAATTGTGGGGAATCACATTATCTGCGTGATGGTTGTCGTTCATCTGATGATTAGTCATTCTCTCAGGGTACTGAAAACCACAGACCCATAGACACTTCATGTTATAGTGCCCAATCTTTTTCCACCTGACACTTAGTTCTTGCAAAGCTCCAAGAACCTGAGTCATTATCTCTCGCGGTTGTGCAGGAGACTGTCAAAGTGATCAATGATGTTATGTTCATGAAACTCACACTAAATATCTACATCACATAACGATAGAAAAATCACATGCAGTTCAGATCTTCCACAAAATTTGGAACCATGGATAGTTAGCACCATTACTTTAGGAAGAAGATTATGGAATTCAACAAGAATATGTATTTAAATGAAATTCTAGGCCTTTTATAGGGTAAAGATGCAGAAGTTCTAATTCTTCCTCTTCCTGTTTTTCCCCATATCACCTTTTTTGTTACATTTGTGCATCAGTTAGGCTAGTGTCCAAAATTAGAAAGCTCCTCCATCTCCCAATGTAAAAGTGTCTACTTATGAGTCATTCTCCACCAAAAGAGAAATATTGGGAGGGGACCTGAATTCCAACAAGCCATTGCTTCTGTCTTGGGAACAGGGGTCTCAAACTCCTGTCTTGAGGAAAGCCAGGTAAATTAACTTCTGGATAACTTCCTGGGGGGACAGCCTCCTGGAGAGAGGGAGAGGGGGGGGGAGAGAGAGAGACAAATTTTTAGTTAAGATGCATATTCTTGTGAGTTATGAAGGCAAGGTGACAATAAAGATAAATAAGAAACTGGATCAGAGAACCTGGCTTTCAAGGCAGAAAGTCCATGGATCTTCAGAAGTCATTAAGGAAAAAAAAAAAATGAAACTAGAAGCTAGAATGAAACCAAACTTTAAAGGCAGCGAGCTTGTGCATCTTATGAAGTCATATGCATTAGAAGCAAAGAATAAAACCAAGGGTTAACAAACAAGGTAACCTGTCCGTTAGGCTAATATCATCCCCGGCAAAAGTTACTCCTTAGATATTTTCAATCTAATATTTATATGCGTGTTAATCTAATATTTATATGCGTGTTAGGCTATCTGACGAGTGGAACTTTCTTGAGTGGTACCATAAAACAAAACAAGAAATAAGGTGAGACTGAGAAGGTTTTGTACAGCACAACCAATTCTAGTACCTTTTATGTTGAACTTAATGAACATTTCGTCCATAAAAGTGACCGATAGGCATCTAGAGGAAGAAGTGTCAAGATCTCTAACATAATTTTGAACCAAAAGTAGCAGCAGAAGATTAAATATTTGGAAACAAAGGGTTTGAATTACTACTAGAGTCGTATTAACAGTTACAAGTGACAACGTCACCTGCTTGAAAATGTGGGAAGGTGAATAATTCTGAATTATGTTTAGTAATCTCATACATGTAATGACTTTCGATACAGAAAGTACCAAAAGTACACCAGTAGAAATATAGACATATATTAATTAAATCAGGCAACGGCCGTACCATGGACTCTTGAAATTCACCTCCTAAATAGCCAGTGAAAACGGGGGACCGGTTATCAAGTAGCAAGTAGTATGCAACAGTAGCCTGCAAGAAAAGGTGACAAATGTACTCCCAAATGGCAAACTAATAAAATTATAGACACTGAATATACATAAATTGTATACATCATTTTGTATCCTGTTCTGGAGAGATTCAATCAGCATGGTTTTATCAAAACCCATCCTTAGTACTTCTTGAACGATCTCCTCATCAAGCTGCAAATTAGGCAAATTTGTTTAGGGGTAAGTCAGCATTGGAAACGAAGCAAAACATGATACCGTAAGTGTTTAAAAATCAAAATTGGGCAAACTGCAATTAACCATCCGTATCACAGCATGAAAAATATCTGAACCTTCTTTCTACATCCAAATAAGACAGCAATCATGTATAAAAATAATCATCAATGCAGATACCATATTAGTTAGAAAATTAGTCTTACATGGGAGCTCATAATATTAGTTCTACTTCCAAAGTTATGGTTCTATAGATTATTCTCTCCTCCTAGAAATCTGGACATACAGTTGGATGCCTCTCTCTGTTGTTCGAATCCTTTATATTAATAGATGAGGTAACCAAGAAATTGCACATGCTCATGCAACTAATTATTGCTTAAAAGGTAAACTGAAGGATAGGGGAGAGAACACTTTAAGCAAACTCCAGGGTTCTGAAAAAGGAAAATGTTGTCTGATACAGTTTACTTCCCTGGTATTATTGTAACTATTACATAGATCAGCCAAAAGAAGCGCATTTTCTTGGGGGGGGGGGGGGGG